>BQNB010060917.1:0-36719 GCA_026074375.1 Tanacetum coccineum
ATCGGTTTGTTTAGTTTTTAGGGTTTTCAAGCTCTGGAATATAATGAACTAATTTGTTTATTCATATAGGCTTGAGTTACTTAGAGTCCAAAAGTATAACTGGGACACCTCCTCAAAGTTGACAAAACGACAAGACAAATGAAATATAAATGTATTGCTTCTTGTGACCTCGAACACGGATATCCAGATTATCGCATATAGCTTGAAGCTCATGAGAAAGATCCTGACCTTCATACATATCATCATCGTATGGGTCATCATCATAGTCACCATTACCATACGAATCCCTCCATTGTTCCAATAAACTTTGAGTGCCAAAACCTACCCTTTCAAATGTCATAGAATGAGCCATATCATTATTAACTAATGCAACCTCATCTTCACTATCATATTCACCCAAAAACTCTACTTTCTTTAAAGGATTGCCATCTTTATCCATAAGAATAGCTTGCCTACTAGTAAGTAAATCTTCAAACTAGTAGTCCCCCCATTGGTACTAAACTCCACATCATTATTGACCAAATTAAGAACATCAACCGGATTTGAATTACTAACCTCAATATTAGGTTCCACGCCTTTCTTCTTATTACCACTAGAACTAGCAGTAGACTTTTTGGGAACATGTCGATATTCTTTTTGAGGTTTAAAACCTATTTTTGGACCAACCGGAACACCTCGAGAAGTTTGACTAGGCTTCTTCACAGTCTTCTTCTTACCAGCACCTATATTCTTTGGACATTCCTCATGAATAAGTCCAAAAACCTTACAAGACGAACACATAGGAGGTTTCCACTCATACTCAACACGAACATTACATGTATAATGGCCCTCCCTAGTAATTTTAGGCATAGCCACGATAATGTTATCTTTCAACTCTACATCAGCACGAAGCTTAATCATAACTCTAGCATAGCTTGACCTACCCCAAGATTGCATGCACATATCATATGTATAAGTGTCAAACATTAGATGAGTACCTAGTTTAGTAGCAATGGCACTCAAGCCATCCTCGCTGAAGGCCGTAACAGGTACACCATGGAGTTTAACCCAAACTGGAACAGTGCTAACATCTTCCTTTAATAGGTTCTCATTCAGATGCAATTTCTTCAGGATAAGAGGGTTATTCTGGATAAACCATGGACCATTCTCAAGCATGGCATCTAATCTGTACATGGAGCTAAATTGAAAGGAGAATAATCTGGTAGCCGAGCTAAACATTGAGCGAACAAGCCCATATTTACCCCCAAGTATTCCTAACATAGTTAGCAACAACATGGTATGCCACCTTCTTCCCTAAGAAAAAACCATAAGCAATATTAGCAAATCGTTCACTAATAGCACGAATAGAATCCACCAGAACAACCACATCAATCCCATTACCCCCGGGTGTAAACAAAGTACGAACATTCACTTTCTTCCCACTTGGTTTACCAGTTATATTAGCATACGAAGACTTACCAGGGGCATTACCAGCCGTAGTAGTAACCGGCGTAGTTAATGGTGGAAAAGATTTTGAAACTGTAGTATCTTCCAAAGAGCTTATATTTTCCTTTTCCACCATCATGTCAACCACAGATGGTGTTACACCCTCTTTAACGGCAGATGCAACACCAACTGAAGTATCTTCATTTATAGTATCATCAGATTTCGTAAACACACCAATACCTGAAGAGGTATTCGTCGAATTTTTATTGAGACTCTTCTCCTTTACACCTCTCCCTCTCCACTAACTTTTGGCTCAAGAAGCCACGCTCCACACCATAAACAAACCTTATACTGCGAGCAACAGATTATTGCACAACTAAAAACCAACAAATATCAGCCTAGAACACCCAAAACATATGATGCGATTTAGAATAAAATAAAAACCCTATGATCGACTAATGTTTTCGTCAAGGATCGCCAAAACCACCTGACAAGATCTCAACAAAGATAAAGGAATGATAATTCGAACCTTATTAGCAATCAAAAACAAATCCCTAAAAAAAGAAATTACCAGCCTACCAACGAAACCTTCAAACGAAATAAAATCAATGTCAAAAACAATTAAATCAAGAAGATTTAATGCACAGACACTGATGTTAAAACAAGTAGGGTAGGGTACTAGGAATAAACAATCGAAGTTAGGGTTTGCTTTTTCTTATTATTTTCCAGAGAGAGAGAGGATAGGGGATTCCCTTTGTTTTGTTTTTAACATTGTCTTATTTACAATCAAAGGTATTTTGCATCAAATAAGTATAGGGGAAATTATCCGGTTTATAAGAACCAATTCAAACATATAAAATAAAGTGTTTAGATTAATTCGCATCAGTTTCGAGTTATATGAATTTAATGATTAATTTCTAGGTTCTATGCAGTATTTTCTACATGAAACAACCAATAAGATTGCGTGCAGGAAATTTTTCTTGAAAAATAAATGTGAAGTTTTCACAGTATGTGGAGACGACGTCATAAAATAATTTGACGCCGTCTGGATTGTCAAGTGACCGCGTCAGGATTTTTCCTTACGACGTCAAACCCCCAGACATGTGAAAAGTTGAACTTTTTCTATTATTTTTGAAAAACAATTTTGCACAATCTTTAAAATTGTGTATATTTTCGTGTAACCTGCAGAAACCTACAGAATTATATCATCACTATTCATCCTTTCATTTTGCTTTTCATAGAGTCACCCCAAAAAGTTTTGTTGTAATATATCATATTCTCGCAAATTTACGACAGGTATATGTTGTCTTTGTCTTTGATTTACATGTTATATTTGACGAGAAGAAGCTTAGAAGTTCTTAGGAAGTTTCCAGATGATGATTCTTGGAGGATAATTTAACCAGTTATCGCATGTTTCTTCTCCATTATTCAGCAAACCAGGGGAGTACTAGTTTATTTTACTTGTTTTCTTTTCCCTTTATTCATTTTTACGGGTACTTTTAAAGAACATTGAGGACAATGTTCAACTTAAGTGTAGGGGGAAATAAGCCTTAGAAACTATTCCTTCAATTGCCATTTGCTTTGTCCTTAAAATGATGTGTAATATTCTAAAACCATAGCTAAAAGGTAATTTTAACTAAAATTTTAAAAAAAATATGACACATACCGACGAAAACCGAGTATTAATAGCGTCTCATGGATAGGAATTTATATGATTACCACAAAAACCCTCAGAATTCCACCCCAAAAATGTGAGGTTCGCCTTTAGATCTATAGGAATTCAGGTATCCATTTTTTATACACAAAATAGTTTATACGTTTAGCTTTCTCGAGTTAGGTTCGAATGCAGTCATATGTGTCTATTTCGTCGTTACGGATGTGTACGTATGGTCTTTATCGTCTGATGACATCAAATAACGTCTATTTTATAGCATCATAGATCCTATGTAATTAACCCATTTGTATAATTATTGCAAAGAATTGTTACTTAATCGTTTTTATTTGAGAATTGTAGTATTTATGGAGTACTTGGTGAAGATTGACTAAAAGGCACGCATTCTGGAGCTTAAACAAAGATATTTTGAAGATTACTGTTCTGACAACCAATACACCGTATCCATCAAGGAAGATACGGCGTATCTGTGCCTGCACTCACCAAAGACCATGAAGGAAACAAGATCCAATACGTCGTATCCAGATTAAGGCAATACGCCGTATTCAAGTTATAGAAGGTGAATATTCTGGAAGATATCAAACGTGGTCCCTACTCTAAGAAACCCCCCAATACGCCGTATCCAAGACTTTGGATACGCCGTATTGACCATATTCCAGACCCTATAAATAGAAAACTCAAAAACGAGTTTTAAGTGTGTGCTAAATCATTTTCTCGATACCTAAACCATAAAAGTCGATTTTCAGAGGAGAAGAAGAGCAGAAGAGGTCTTGCAACGCGATTAATTCCTTAGGAGACAATGTGTAATTTCCTATACTCTTGTAATCATTCAGTTTTTGGTATCATTCGTTAACTCTGTTAGTTTACCTTGGCTAAATCGTTACTTTTGTATTAATTATGACGTTTAAAGGCTAATACCTTCGGGTATTAGCCATTATTATGAAGATCTTAATATTTGGTTTGTTTATCTCGATTGCTTAATTTATCGTTGATTGCTTGTTTATGTTTATCATGTTATACTTGTTTACGTGCTTTTGTATGCGACCTATCATTCAACTAGATCTAGTGATACGGACCAAGTAATCTATATGTCGGGATAGCTCTCCATATAGTAATTTATACATCTAGACCAATAGGATCACAAATAACAACCTATCTTTGCCCTTAGATTATGAGCTTAGTTGGACCAACAGGTGACCTTGGGATCAACGAGTATGTTCTTGATTAATTGGTAAAGACTTGGTTAGTGGACTACTAGTGTATGAATTTCCATTAAGCAGTAAGTGGGTAAAGTCTCCATGAGCTAGGGTTTAACAAGATCACCATTGCTTTAATCCCTAAGATAGATTATAATCAGCAAATAAGGATGCTTTATGCGGATGCGTTTAATTGTGACATAATTCTTCGTATCTAGGTCTTAGGAAGAAGTAACGCCTAAGTCTTAAGAATGATATGCCACCTCGAAATAAGTAATCATTGCACCAAATAAATAAACCAACGTTCTAATTGGATTAATCATGGCTAATACAGTTTTCTTATATTTGGCTAGACCGCTCTTTTATCTTCTGTTAATTTACTTGTGTGTGTTATCGTGTCTTGAATTGATTTAAGTCACCACAAAACTCGTGCCAGACTTTGAGGCTGAACCCCCCTTATCTGTTAGATTTAGGATTAACATATGTTTAGCATAGGTTTAACATAGAATAGAATTAACTTAGTTTAGATAACCAAAATATTAATAAATTGAAAGATTGTTTCTCGCTCTTAGTGATCGACACCATACTTACCACGAAACTCCTATCTGACCGGGTACACTGCCCGTTAAAGTGTTGTTTTTGGTAAAGTCAGCAAAATATAAATTTAAAACTTGAAACATAAATTACAACCACACAACGACACATCAAGTTTTTGGCGCCATTGCCGAGGAGTGAAAAAGTTAATCTTGATTTTTATTTGATATTTTGGTTTTTAACATTAGATTATTCTAACCCTTAGGATTGGTGTAGTTTAGAATAGTTTATAATCCTGTTTGTTTGCTTATTGTGTTTGTGTAATACGGCGTATTCAGTTTACCGAATACGACATATAAGTTGTTTGATGGTTTTTTTTCCTAGCAAGTTTGTTTATTATGATTAGACAACCCCCAACAGTACTATGAGATACATCAGGTTTGAGAAGGAAAAAGGCGCGTTAGCGTGGTAAGGTTCGTATAATAGCGAAAAAATAATAAGTATGGTAAAGTCTGGTTTGACGAAAGACGTTCACGGACCTCATATCTGTTGAAATGAATTCCCAGCAAAAAGGACGTATACGGCACACTATAAAAGCACGTAAGGATCACTATGGTCTTTAGACCAAGACCTAGATATTCTACTAGAATTTCTATCAGGTTCTCTATAACCTTGGCCTCTTAGATTACCAATCTTCGTCGCATCCACCCAGACGGGGGCCTGGACGGAATATCGTGTCCACGAGGGCATGACTTCATAATACTTAGATCACAAGGCACATGAGAAGACCACTAATGTCGTTTTTGAAAACATATCTCGGTTGCTTTTTTTAAAAATAGATAAGTTTTAAAAATTTAAAAGAGAAATTAAACATTTTGCGGAAACATAAGTAAATGTAGATGGGAAGTATTATTTAGTTTTAAAGATAGGGAAGCAGAAATTTATGTTTTTTTAAAAAGACAATTGAGTATGATACATTTGATGTGAAAGTCTTGAAATTGGGTATCATTATTGCACGTAGACTCCACACAGCACGTCAAGAAGTCCAAAGCTAATCACCTGAGAAAAAACATGCTAAAAACGGTCAACATAAAGTTGGTGAATTCATAGGTTTAAGTTAAAAATACATTTTTAAGGATCAAACGTTTAGTGAATACAGCTTCACTCAAAGTATTATGAAAAGTGTTTAGTAATTGGAAATGTTCAACCAAAGTAGTGTGGACCACAAGATTTCAAAACGCATGCGACTACTATAACAGATACATCATCACATAAAAAGTATTTACTGTTACGCTAAGCTCATGACACCGAAGCTAATAATCAACATGGCATATTACATCCTGTCACATAGTATTCCTGCCCTTAACCGGTGTCCCAAACCAAAGACCACCATAACGCACATCGACATGACATATATCCGTTTGTTCTTGGCAAACTCGAACAGTGAGCGCTACTCACCCGAATAGGGATAATTAGTCCCAATAGATCTATTTATTCACTCGCGCTCCCTCAACCGGTCCTCCGGTCAAGAGATTAACAGTTCATGATAATTTGGGCAGTAGTGGGTTTGTAAGCAAACTTAGGCAACACATAAACAGGAAACGCTAACAGAAAACACTTGTGTCCAATGTAAAAGTAATCAACGTTTTCGTAAAAGCTTAAAGTACTTAAATCCATAAGTAAAAGCGAGTGTGATATCAATCATGTAACGAGTTTGTAATCAACATATAAACGAGTTTGTAAACGAGCATGTTTCTCACCCTAAAAGTAGTAAAGTATATGTAAAACAAGTAAAACGTGGGGCTATGAACTCACCTTGATGTTGCAGAGCAACTAGCAGAAATGCAAATAATAAGCACAGCACAAACAGAGAACGAAAAGGTCGGCTTTTAAAGAGATGCAGCTTAACTTAACGACTAAGTCCTATTAGCTTAGGATGATGAATTGGGGTTTTCCGATAGATGAGCACATCAACGCGACACGTTGATAAGGGATTTGGATTTACCGTTGTAAGAGTTTGGTGGTTGGTTAAATAAATCACACCGGAAAATTAAAACGCAATGTATGTAATCATTTTACGTATTATTACATATGAAGAAACAATTATATATTATATGGTGAATTATATAATAAGACAAACAACCAAAAGAATAAGTCGCAAGGTTTAATACTTTACAAATGTATTATATTAAGTACGCGTAAGAAAAATTAGTAAACCAATATAATTCGACACGTTTTCGAAAATCACTTAACTAAATAAATAAAGAGTGCTTGCATAAGGTAAACACACATTTTAAAGTTACGAATTAAATAGATGACGTTTTAAAGACTTTACAAAAGTTATAGTCGGGAATTATAAAATAATATTTTATAATTTAGTACTTTGTTATGCGTTTTAACTAAACTAGTTGTTCTTGTTTATAAAAGTATAGTTTTCGTTTATTTACCGATTTATTGTATTATTACAAATAAATAATCTTAAAACTATACAACTTTGCCATTTTATGGGGTTTTTAAGATAATAGAATCTAAGTGATAAATTACTAAGTATATAATTTTTTATAAAATTCGGCATGACCTATTCGTTTATATCACGTTTCCCATTTTTTTTATAAAATTCAACGTTTTCCACTTTTTAATCAACCCGTGTTGCAAATATCTCAATTCTCTAAACAAAATTAATTAATTAACCAAGAACAAGTTTAACCAAACACACCCCTATTGGGCTGCTGGCCCCAAAGCTACCCTTATGGGCTTGTTAGACCAGAACAAACGGCACCCATGACTGCAAAACCAAACACCCTGGTTCGGGGGTTAACTGCCGAACCAAACGCCCTGTTTGGCTGGTTACACAGCGAAACAAACACACCTAAAAGACTAAAAAAAGATAAAAACAAAAATAACAATAACACATTTATTTAACCACTTTAATCACCATTTTGATCTGGTTTCATTACTAAATCTTGTAATATTTATTAATTGGTTTATATAAATCAACGCACCCTAGTGAAACTGATAAGCCAAACGCACCCTTTCGGTGCTACCACCAAACCCGACGCACCCTGCTGGTGTTATAAAGACCAAAACGTACCCTACTCAAAACCAAACGCACCCGATGTGGGTCGTTTACAAACCAAACGCACTCGTGGTGCTAAAACCCAAACACACCCTTGGTGGGTGAATCTGCCAAACCCAACGCACCCATTTTTATGACTGAGATGGTGGGTGGCAGGTGGTTGTGGAGGTGAGAGATGGCGTGGAGTGATGATGGCAGCGGCTATGACATAGTGGGGATGGTGGTGATGAGATGCGACGAAGATGGATGTGGTGTTATGATGAAGGTGGAGAGGGTGGCAGCCGGCGGATGGTGGTGTTGGCGAAGTTGGTGGAGGTGCGGCGGTTGTGGGCTGCCACGAAGGTGGAGATGGCAAGATGATGGTGATGGTTTGGAGATGAGGGTGGTGGTTGGATCTGGTGGCGGTAGGCGGCTGGAGTGGTGGCCGGAGGTTGGCCGGATCCGGCGACGGCGCCGGAGAAAGAGAGAGGAGGAGATGTATGTGTGTAGGGTTTGATATAATGAAATGAAACCCTAGTTTCTTTGATTTATATACAAGAAAGTTTTAAAAAGAAATGTCAAGTGTATAATAGATTAGGGTAAGTTTTGTAAATATTTCCCTCAGGGACTGAAGTTGTAATTTTTGGGGAAACCTTTGTAAAATATTGGTTCGGGTCTCGTTTTGGTAAGTTAACGATTGATATAGATTACGAAAATTGCGCCACTGTTTTCCAAATAGTTTTTCCTATAAAATTGAGTATTTACATGACTTATTTTATAAATGTTTTTATAAAACTTATTTAAAATCATTATTATTTATTTGGTATCATTGGGTGTCGCGGGTAAGCTTTGTTTGTAAAAATAAAACTTTAATTCGAATTTTCGCATTTTTAACAAATGTTTTTGAAATAAAACATTAAATAATTTATTAACTATTTTTATTTAATAAAAGTGTTAATTAAATATAAATTTAATTATTCTTGTGTCAGTACGCGTTGCGTGCGGTGTTCAAAACTTTGCGAGGCTATTTACGTCATTTTCTGCTTGGTTTCGTGTCTCGGGTAAAACTGAAAAGTTGTCCGGAATGTCGTTTTACATCAAATTGTTTTAGAGTCCGAGTCGTGAAAACGTAATTTAGCGGGTCGTTTTTGATAAGTCAACTTAGGAATAACATATATCTTCTCGTTTTCAAGTCAAATAAGTATCAAAAATAAATTTGTAAATGAGAGATTATAATAATATTTATGATTTATTATTTAAATACGTTTCAAAAATTTACCGGCTACGCGATAATCGTTTTTATGCGACCGTAAAAGATCAAAAGTTAAAAAGTCAAGTCGGAACCAAAAAGTCAAGGGGCAAAATAGTAATTTAAAATTCTAAAAATTTCGGGTTGTGACATTACCTACCCCTTAAAAGGAATCCCGTCTCGGGATTCGATTTTTGTTAACCGATTGTGTGACCAAGAAAAGATTTAAGATTTAATAAACCAGTTTTGAACATGACGTTGATAACTTTATTTAGCAAAATTTGATGTTTCGACACTTCTCATATACATAAAATTTGGCTAGATTTGACCAGGATATATAATCCATCTAAATGAGTATTTTTAGAAATAACATTATAAGTTTTAGTGGTTGCTTTAAACGCGTTATAAAGGGAAGTCTCTTGATAGTGGCAAACATCAATGGAGAAGTGTAGGCGCGCTGTGAGTTGTCTGTATAATGTTTTAAATGTTTAAAAGCCGGAGCGGCGTTTCTGGTATCTGTAAGGTGCGACGTTAATAATCGGTCCCAGAGGCTATGTAATGTAAGTATTCAACTTACTTAGGAAGTACGAGGATGAATATGGCTCAAACATTAAGCAGACGGTAGCGAATTAAAGTATAATCGAACGGCTCTAACCGCAAATTAATAAATAGACGCGCCGTAGAACGAGAAATAATAATAATAACGGAACGTTGCACACAACGTTTAATAAGGAAATAGACAACCATATATGTTTGTGCTTTAGTTTAGTCAACAAAAATGTGTCTTTACGAACTCGTTAAGTTTATGAAGATGTTACGATTTCTTACGAAAAGTTTATATTAGAGATAGGAAAGTTTCCATTTTAGAAAAGTTTTTAGTTTCGAGACGTTAATAGCATCCCCTAATCTAGTCGCTTCCATATTTCCAAAATGAACTATTGAAACCCTAGCGTCTAACCAGAATCCTTAGCTCGCTAAATATATACATAAAAATTGGCCTATATTCTAGAAAGTGACCTACGGCAAAGAATTATCCTTTTTTAGTAATTTCCTATAACATTCGTCACTTTGATATTAAGAAGCTCTTTACGAATCTTTAAAATGACTTTCGGCACTTAATAAACCTTTAGAAACATTTTTAAACATCCGTTTACCCTCATTTAAAACTCGGACCAACAACTATATTTTTATAAATCACCCATGGACTTGACCATAAACTTGACCATAACACTGTCGTATTTTCCAAACTATCCAAATTTTTATGCCAAACTATATAAACCAAATTCACTATATCAATGCCTATCCTCATTGCCATCTTTGTTGCAACTCACAATTCTCTCAACATCCTTAAACTAGAAACAATTTTTATATCCGAAATCTCAAAAATCCTCTCTTATTAAAAATATTTTTCATTTTAATAAATTAGAAAATCAATAGCACAAAACATTATTGAGTCTGTGAATAAAAAGTATAAGAATACTCAGGAATAATAGCTATAACATCTGGTGATGACTGAAATGCGAAGACCATGGACATTTCAAGAAAACAATATCCCAAAATAAAGGTCAACAAATGGTAGTGAAGTCACGACAGAGCTCAAGGGGATACGTGTGCATAGTATCGTACTCAGTCGTTACGTTCGAGGATATATCAATTCAATAGCTCAAAGCGCACAAGTCGTTAGCTTCACAAAATTCTTGATCGCAAGGTTTTGTAACGGCAAAGAGGTAAATAATTTTAAGATGAGATAATGGGAGTTCCAAAGTGAGGTCTTTAGGTTCTGCTGAATGGTTATGACTCGATCGCGTTTCTAGATCTTTTTAGGGATTCCGATTGATTATGGGTTCGAGTTCATACTCATGGTCATATCGGTAGTGTTCCCAATCTTTAGGTCGTGTGTTGTTTGTGCGATGTTGTTTTTCTCATGACTTCAGTTGATCGGTGCTAGCCTTAGGTCGATTTTCGAGTAGACGCTACATCCTCGCAGTTGATCGAAAAGATCGTCTATAATAGGTAACGGGTAACGGTTAGCTTAAATTTTCGGTAGTCCTTGTACATCCTGAAGGATCCATCAGAGGTTTTGTCGGTACGAGGGATCTCCTAATTCAAGTGATTCTATCTCAATAATAAGGTATGTATATTGAAGAAAATCTTCTATCTATTGGTTATAATCCAAATTTTGAGTGATATGTCATTGACATTTAGAACTTTCAATCGTAATTTCCTATGGACTTCAGGAAGCATGATTTAGTCTATAGGCTAAGGTTGTGGTGTTTCCACATGCTAAGGTTTAAAAAAAGATACTTAAGTTAGGACGTGAGGATGGAATAAATGACCGACATTGACTCATGAATACGCACGCAAAATATTAATAAAACACAAGTACAATATAATCTCGTTGACAATGTAGGGGAAGGAAAAAAAATGAAAAAGAAAAAAAATAGAGATGGAACATAAAGGTAATTTGACAAAATTTTTATGGTAACTACTCCCAGCATAGCTGGTCCTTCCTGAATTATTCATAGGTGATCATGCTATGCATAATTTAGGACTAACGAATATAAATGCTTATTTCGTCAGACTAAGGTTATATTCAAAGAAATCTTATTACAGGATAAACGGATATGTTTATAAGGTTGCAAAACGTTGTGGTAATGAAAACAAGTGTATTTAAAGGGTTTTTTTATTTTCTTTAACGTACACAAGGTATTTTTGTAAGATAAACAGGAAATGTTTTATGAGGTGATAAACAAAATAGTTTACGAGAAAGTTACGTGACGGTTTATAATGTAATGGTAACAAATGGTTTACAAGTTGACAACCCAATAATTTTAAAGTGAAAACGTAATTATGTTTATAATCTGGACACGGAAGGTAGTTCATAAGATGATGTTGACATAGTTCTTAATTGACAGCGAAATAGTTTATAAGTAACAACGAAACAATTCATTAAGTGACAACGAAATAGTTTGTAAAATGACTGCAAGGTAATTTATAATAGGGTAGAAAAAGAGTTTATAATTAATCGTAAAATAAGTTATAAGATGGAAACGAGTTTTAGTCATTAATTGATAGTAAAATAAGTTATGATGGGAATAGTAGGATAATTTATAAATGTTGAACAAAACGGTTTCATGGAATGATATCAAATTTGTTCTATAAGGTGTTAAATAAACAAGAAGCTCATCAGCAAACAAGTTTGTAAATGGTTGTAAAATAGTTCATAACGCGACAACAATACGTTATAAGACGACACTAATAATATTCTTATGATAACCATCCGTTAGTTAATAACAATAAGACAGTTTACATAATAATAGTGAAATGGGTTGTAAGACGGTAAAGGACTAGCTTACTTATATTTACTAGAGAATTGAAGTGTAACTGGCAAAATCGTCATGACACAAATTGAACAAATGATTTAGAATTTCCATACTTACACGAAATTCGCTAGGTAAGTACTAGTGCAAAAACTATTAGGAGATTACAGTCTAAGCCTATTAGGATTCACTAGTTAAGGAAAAAATCTCTTTTAAAACCATCAGCTTATCTTTGACGCGTTTAGAGCCACCCATTGAGGTCTTTAATATCCTAAAATTACGTTCACACGGTCCAGATTTCTAATTTGCCACTGCGGCCTCTATGTTGTTATCGAATGGTGTGTCCTACAATTTCTACTCACACGGCCAACATTCTTGTAGTTTTTGCACTTCACAGTGCAGTATGGTGCAACTTACGTTTGTAGTAGAAGGGAAATTTTGCTACATATTTGTCCTTGTAATTTGGTTTAGCAATGTAAGCTCTCACGGCCTTTTGTGCCTAATACGACCCCTACACCATAAAATCATTTATTTTGTTGTTGATTCTTGCTACCGTGGTTCCTAATACGTATACCTAATCCAATTTAGTCGTGATCTATGTGGTTCTTTCGTCATAAACAGTATTAGCTTCAATAGCATTAGCACTTCGTTGGGTTACCATCACTCGTTCCTAGTAGGTCACTCATTCCTTGTTTGTCGTCCGGTATTGTACTTGTCAAAATCGGAACGGGGTAAAGGAAATGAAAATAAGTCGAATAAAATGGAATAAGTTATAGACTAATGTTTTTACCAATTTATTTATTTAAATGAAGAGGCGTCCCAATCCTTTCAAATAAAGAGATTATAAATTAGCCTACTTAATAATTTCTGATGCAATACGCGTACTCACAAAATCTTCAAGGTGGTGGATGAAAATAGGGTGCAGGCACTTTATGTGGTATGGGGGACGAGTGTCTAAAACTCGTCTTCGAAGACAGGGAGTAAAACAATTAGGGAAGATCGACATAGAGTTCAAAATAACTGATGAGTATACAGTTAAAGTAAATAAGATAAAGATCTTTATGAACAAGTTTACATAGCATTACCATATTAAACCTCCAGTTACAAGTCTCGCCCATACAAGACGTTGTGAAAACTTAGATTCTACATAATTCCATGTAAACATACGTGTCAGGGTTTGCGTAATACAGATATTGTATAAGATTACTGAATAATAACGTTCGAGACCATTTAGCATCGCTCACAATGTCTTAGAAAATTTAGTGAACATTGTGTATCCACAATGTCTTTAGAAAGTTTTTAATATTTATATAGACACTTCCATATAAGTAAATTATAGGAGAATAATTCGTAGGGAACGTTAAAACGCGGAGAAGAGATAACGCCAAAGAAAAGTTAATCGCAGAGAAAAGATAATCGCAGAGTAGAGATAAGCGTAAGCTCATAGCAAAAACACGTATAAGGCACACATAAAAGCACGTAGGATCACCATTTGGTTATAGGACCAGACCTAGTATTCTTACCCTTGATTTTCTAACCTGGTTCGCTCTATAACCTTGGCTCCTGATACCAATCTATCACCCCTAGACGATAGGCCTCGAACGATATATGTGTCCAAAGGGCTAGTGACTTCATCATACTTCGAACACAACGGCAACTAGAAGAACGACCACTAATGGACGTTTTGAAAATCATAACTCGTTGCATTATTTAAAAATAGATAAGTTTTACAAGATTTAAAAGAAATTAAACATTTGCGGAAGCATAAGTAAAATGTAGCGGAAGTATAATTTAGTTTTAAAAGATAGCGGAAGCGAAATTTATGTTTTTTAAAAAGACAATGAGTATGATAATTTGATAAGTCTTGAAATAGGGAATCATATTGCAGGATCACTCCTCAATAGCACGTCAAGAAGTCCAAAGCTAATCACCTGAGAAAAACATGCTAAAACGGTTCAACATAAAGTTGAGTGAATTCATTGTTAAGTAATAAATATCGCATGAGGATTAAAACGTTTAGTGAATGCACGCTATCACTCAAAGATATTTGAAATGTGTTTAGTAATTGGAAATGTTCAATCCAAGTAGTGTGGACCAAAAATTTTAAAAGCATGCGATACTATAACAGATTAAACATCACTATAAATAGTATTTACTGTTTGTTTAGCTCATGACTCTGAAGCTAATATCAACAGGATATTACATCCTGTACTTAGTATCTTGCCCTTAAACAGGTGTCCCAACCAAAGACCACCATAACGCACATCGACATGACATTATTAATAGTTTTGTTCTGGGCAATCTCGATACAGTGAGCTTTCACTCACCCGAAATAGGGATAATTAGACCCAATAGATCTATTTATTCACTCGCGCTCTCTCAACCGGTCCTCGGACAAGAGATTAACAGTTCATGATAATTTGGGCAGTAGTGGGTTTGTAAGCAAACTTAGGCAACACATAAACAGGAAACACTAACAGAAAACACTTTGTGTCCATGTGTTAAAGTTAATTAATGTTTTCGTAAAAGCTTACAGTACTTAAATCATAAGTAAAAAGCGAGTGTGATATCGAATATTGTATCGAAGTTTGTAATTCAACATATAAACGAGTTTGTAATCGAGCATGTTTCTCTACCCTAAAAGTAGAAAGTATATGTAAAACAAGTAAAACGTCGGGGCTATGAACTCACCTGATGTTGTGAGCAAACTAGCAGAAATCGCAATAATATAGCACAGCACAAACAGAGACGAAACGGCTCCGACCAAGGAAGATGCAGCTTAACTTAATGACTAAGTCCCATTAGCTTAGGATGATGAATTTGGGGTTTTCTGATAGATGAGCACATCAACGCGACACATTGATAAGGGATTTGGATTACAAGTTGTAAGAGTTTGGTGGTTGGTTAAATAAAATACACGAAATTAAACACGCAAAAGTTATGTAATAATATTCGTTGTATATTAATATGGAAAAAGAAAACAATTATTATAATTATATGGTGAATTATATAATAAAGACAAACAACCAAAAGAATAAGTCGCAATGTATAATACTTTACAAGTATTATATAAGAAGCGTAAGAAAAATAATCGTAACAATATAATTCGACACGTTTTCGAAAATCACTTAACTAAATAAATAAAGAGTGCTTGCATAAGGTAAACACACATTTTAAAGTTACGAATTAAATAGATGACGTTTTTTTAAGACTTTACAAAAGTTATAGTCGGGAATTATAAAATAATATTTTATAATTTAGTATTTCGTTATGCGTTTTAACTAAACTAGTTGTCTTGTTTATAAAAGTATAGTTTTCGTTTATTTACCGATTTATTGTATTATTACAAATAAATAATCTTAAAACTATATAACTTTGCCATTTTATGGGGTTTTTAAGATAATAGAATCTAAGTGATAAATTACTAAGTATAGATTTTTTTATAAAATTCGGCATGACCTATTCGTTTATATCACGTTTCCCATTTTTTTTTATAAAATTCAACGTTTTCCATTTTTTAATCAACCCGTGTTGCAAATACCTCAATATACATCTAAACAAACTTAAATAATTAACCAAGAACAAGTATAACCAAACACACCCCTTATTGGGGCTGCTGCCCCAAACGCACCCTTATGGGCTTGTTAGACCCAGATCCAAACGCACCCATGACTGCAAAACCAAACACCCTGGTTCGGGTGTTAACTGCCGAACCAAACGCCCTGTTTGGCTGGTTACACAGCGAAACAAACACACCTGAAAGACTAAAAAAACATAAAAACAAATAACAATAACACATTTATTTAACCACTTTAATCACCATTTTGATCCGGTTTCATTACTAAATCTTGTAATATTTATTAATTGGTTTATATAAATCAACGCACCCTAGTGAAACTGATAAGCCAAACGCACCCTTTCGGTGCTACCACCAAACCCGACGCACCCTGCTGGTGTTATAAAGACCAAAACGCAACCTACTCAAAACCAAACGCACCCGATGTCGGTCGTTTACAAACCAAACGCACTCGTGTGCTAAAACCCAAACACACCCTTGGTGGTGTGAATTGCCTCAACCAAACGCACCTATTTTGTGACTGAGATGTGTGAGTCGTGGTGGCAGGTGGTTTTGGTGGTGAGAGGATGGATGTGTGTGATGATGGCAGCGGCTATGACATAGTGGGGATGGTGGTGATGAGATGCGACGAAGATGGATGTGGTGTTATGATGAAGGTGGAAGGGTGGCAGCCGGCGGATGGTGGTGTTGCCGAAGTTGGTGGAGATGCGGCGGTTATGGGCTGCCACGAAGGTGGAGATGGCAAGATTATAACACCTCGTGTTTTAGGTCATTGTATGACATTATGTAATTCACAATTTATTTTTAGGGTTTTACGCGTTTGCTCTTAAACCGTAAACGTTAAGTTAAATCGCGTAAACTAAAAATGATCATTCAATGTAAACGGGCATTAAACGATTAAATGTTTACATCAAGCAAGTGTTATATGATTATTATGAGGATAATTAATAACATTGTTCATCTTATTTTTATTGGCTACGTAAAATGCTTACGTTTCGCGATAAAACGCGTTTCGGCATTCCCGGAAGCACCAAAACCTAACTACGCTTAAACGAATACCCACGATTATACCCAATACCCAAAATAATCAATATAACATCACATGTGAGCCTATGTGGCCGGATTTACAAGGATAGGACCAAGAAAAATATCTAGTCCAAAGTATCTTCCTTGAATTCATGGGATGATTCCCATTTTAGGGAACCAAACACTTACACCTTGTAAGAACCCACTCCCCCTCCCTATGGGCTCTTACACATGAGTTAGCAAGTAACCATGGTTAAGTTACTTAGATATTTTCACTATAAAAGCTAGCAACTAACACATAGAGTTCATATCAAAAGTGTGAAATCACAAAAACTCTCCCATTTCCTTGCTATAAAGCCACGGCTCAAAAACCTTGCAAAACCAAATCCATAGCTTGATTTTCTATCATTATACAAGCATACACACATCATATCTAAGGTATTCTAAGGTGTTTTCAAGAGTTGGTTCACCATTTGCAAGCAAGGAATCAAGAAAAGGAAGAAAGGGTTTACTTGGGAAAATTAGGGTTTTCACCTTATATTTTCAAGCCAAGGTTGTTAATCACAAGGGTGTGATTGTTATTCTCTTCTCTACTCATCCCTAACAAGGTTTATATAAAGTTAATCACTTTCATATCTAAGATTTTAGTGTTCATTTGTTATATTTTGCTAAATCACCCTTTTTTTTTTTAGGTATTTTGAATATGTAAAATGGGATTTTTACATATGATTAATGTTTTGTACACTTATTTACATGTCATTATGGATGATTATATTATGCTTAAAAGGAATGTATAAAGATGTTTTAAACATGTATGCTTAAGAGTTAAACATTATATGAAACAAATTAAGGTTTCTAAAGTTTTTTTATTAAATTAGATATGAAAGTATTGCAAGGACTTGTGCTCTTGATACTATGGACTCTCTTGGACAAAACATGACCTAATGGACCTAATATATGTAAGACATAAGATATTAAGGGTTCTAATGGGTTTGTAACAAAGTGGTAAAGCTAAAAAGTCCTAAAAATAAGTTTTAAACACATTTTGAGAAAAATATCTTAAGGAGCTGTTTGTAATTCGAATTTTACATATATGTTTTATGATTTTATAAAATACTACATGACACAAGGATCGAGGGGTCATAAAGAACTGGAAAAACCGATTAATAACGAAGAAGATATGCTATTTACAAGTTTACGATAGTTAATACTTTTATAAAACAATTTTTATAAAAATACTATTCACCACAGAAACTTATACTTTATAAACATCAATAATATGATAAAACTTTCAATTACAAGAACGTGCTCGAAAGAATCGCTAAAAACGGAGTTATAACGAATAAGATACGGCATTTACGGGTTTTACGTTAATAAGCTATAATCTGTAATGAATAGTAAAAACACTATTCACATCAGAATCATGAAAACCTAAAAATATGATTTTATGATTACTCGTCTTACTACGAAAGCGTGGGCGTAAGAAACGCGAGAAACGGACTAAAAACGACAAAGTTATGTCATTTTTGCTAAAGGCGTAATTATAAACGTTTTTACCTTATAAATATGATTTCGCTAAAACGATTAGATGGTGATATAGCTATATAGAGATATATGTGTTATTAGTTATCAAAGTGCTATATTACTAGGGAATTTCATAATGAGGCCTCTTCGGATGACGTATCGACGAGTTGTTGGATTTACGATTTAAAGTATCCTAGCTCCTAGTACGTCATGTCATGACCTCTTGATTATGATAGCCCGAACGATAATATGATGATAACTATATAGGATTGTATATGGTAGTTGTTAGACAACGTACTTGAGTACTGATTCGACCTATATTGGATTAGGTTGCTTTCGACGATTATCGGACGCATTTTGCGTGATATACTTGATATTAGCTCACTTGAGGTGAGTTCATAACCCCACGTTTTACATGATTTGTTTTATAAGTTTTGGGGTGAGAACATGCTTGATTATAAATACATTTACTTGGTTGATTACAAATTGATTTATGCACTTCTTTACTTGTCATGCGATGAGATACAATACTTGGTTTACTTTTTGGACGTAAACACATACTTGACTTTTACTCGAATAATTACGGATTAGCTTAGGTTTCATGAACTGTAAATCACTTGGAGGGTGAGCGCGAATGTTATAAAATAGATCTATTGGGGATTGACAACCCCCGTTCGGGTGATTAGCTCTCACTAGTTCGAGATCGAACTAACGAACGTTATACCATGTCGGATATGAATGGATTGGTGTCTACATGACCAACAACTATATACTAATGAACATTTACCGTGCCTTGAATAAAGTGGCATACTTACAAGTCTACGTCGCAGTTTCCATGAACTTAGAGTAATCGTAATCATTTCTCTTACATACTTGAAACTAATTGGGATATTGTGCTCATTATAATATCTACTTGAAACATTTTTGGATATTGTGTTCATTATAATATCTACTTGAAACATTTTGGGATATCGTGTTCATTACAATATATACTTGAAACATTTTGGGATTTTATATAAGGAAACCTATATATGTAGGTTTATGCGTTGCAAGTCTTGTATGGGCGAAACTTGTAACACAGTAAACCTATATATATATAGTTTTGGGATTTACATTCATACTTACAAAAACCTATGAACTCACCAACTTTAATGTTGACACTTTTAAGCATGTTTTTCTCAGGTAAAATAGATGTATGACATATTTGATGTGCATTAGAGTCCAAATTTACAAGATTTATTTTCAAACGACTCAGTTAGAGGTCGTTCTCTCCTGACTTGTGTAATGGGATCATGAAGTAACGCTCCCGGAAATACATTCCGCTGCGACCCAATTTTGGGGGTGTTACAACTAAAGAAGAAAAGAGAGTTCAAATATTATGTTTCATAACCAAGCTAGTGACCTAGTACCACTCTTATTCGTATCCCTCCTTACTCTTATCATCTAAAATTGTATTTAACTTATCATTTTTTCTTTAGTTCTTTAGCCATCTTTTTTTCTAGTTTTTATATGAGTTAGGATTAAATGAAAAATAAATGTAAAATGAGAAAAATAAAAAGTAATCATAACCGCACATTGTAGATGCACAAAAAAATATACATCTCTCGTGAATTTCTCCCTCTTCATTTGAAATGTCGGTTATGAGGAAATTATGAATCTTATTATATAAAAATACTCAAATCTCAATTTGAGTATCAAGAACAATAATCACAACTGATTTCAATCAGATAAACCAATAACTATCCACCACTACTAATCAGGTATGGATCAATAATCTAACTTGATTATTGTTCTATTACAAACTGAATCTAAGATCAAGATTATCTTCAAATTAGGGTTACAAAAGTGAGAGAGAGATGTCGTTTTTTAGAGAGAGAAGAGAGGAATCACAGATATTAAAAAAGAGGAGTCAAGCCTCCTTATATAGGAGATTGACTTGACTAAGATTCCAGCAATGGCAATATTGACCCTTCATCTTTAAACATCTTCAAACTTGGGCTCAAAGCTATCACTAAGCCAAAAAATCTGAAAAATACAAAATTACACAATAAGTCCCTGAACTATATGTTTACCACATGAGACTATTATTTCAACATCCCCCTTAGTCTCAACCTGGTAAACATCATACATATCAAGTCTTTTAACAAACTCAATATGTTGAACTGTATCCATCCCTTTAGTAAGAATATCTGCAATTTGATTTGCATACTCTACTTTAAGAGTCTTAAAAACACTTTTTAAAAAAAATTCTCTAACAAAATGCAAATTAATTTCAAGGTGTTTAGTCCTTTCATGAAAAACAGGGTTGGCTGCTATCTTAATAGCAGAATTACTATCACAATGAAGTGAAACAGGAGAAGGATTTTCAATGTTTAAATCTTTTAAGATTTTTAAAATCCAAATCACTTCACTTGTCACTGAAGCAAGAGCTATATACTTTGCTTCAGTTGAAGATTTAGAGAGAGTATTATGCTTCTTACTTTTTCAAGAAACAAGAGAGTTATTTAAGAATACATAATAACCAGTTGTGAAAAACTAGAAGGGGGGTTGAATAGTTTATCGCTTTTTAAATTAATGTTTTGTTTATAAAAATTGGATTTGACTTTGTGTGATCTCAATATGTGCATAATATGAACAAATATATGTAAGTAAATGACAAGTAAATATGAAAGACAAAAGATAAGAGTTAGAAAGATCAAACCACAACACAATGATTTATAGTGGTTCGGTAACGAAGCACCTCTTCGCCCTACTCCACTCCCCGAGCACCAAACTCGAGAGTTATCTTCACTATGTCAACAAACTCCCTTTAGGCGGAGAAAAACGTACACAACTTAGCTTACACCAATTTCCGAAACTAAGCGAAATGTCGAGTTCTAATCCTAGCTAGAACCAATCTATCACAACTAAACACACCACTTCACGAAAATTCACAACTTGGCTTCACTTCACAACTTCTCTCTACTTCACAACTTCACTTTGCTTCACAACTTCACTTCACCAAGACACTACTACGGTTACACCAATCTATCACTACTTACTAAGATCACCCCGATCTTACTATACTTATAATGATCACAACAATCTACTTATTGTACACAACTACGATACACACCTTCACAAGATACACAAATGATTTACAAGATATAACACAGCTACACAACTATACCAACTATACTATAAGACTTCTTGATTTGATGATAAGAAGTATTCTTCTCTTGCACTTGAGGAATTAAGCTTGAATCACTTAAAAACAAAGCTTTATGATTAAATTATCAAAGGAAAGAAAGGAGTGTATAAACTGATTTAGAACAGAAAGAAAGTGTGTGCAAAAGGTAAGAAAAACAGTGGGGAATAGTCTAGTATTAATAGGCCAGCTGAGCTGGCTTTTTGTCTGGGCGGTCCCCTTAAATAGGGGCCGGTCCCTTTAATAATTAAGGGGGCCGCCCATCCCAGACGCTCCCTTTTTTGTCTTTTCTAGGGGATATGTTTTCTGTAACATTTCTAGCCTTTTTAGGTATAAAATTTGAATTCAAAATATTTATTTTGAATAAAAAATTTCTTTTAAATCTAAAAATGTTTTTTAAAAGTTATATAAATGTTTATGACATTTTTATAAAAAAATGCGAGGTTGAATAAAAATTCCTTTGATCATAAAATGCATTAAGCATATGTTTATTCATACCTTTAAGTGATTAAATTTTCGAAATGAAAATTTATTACTAATTACTTGTTTACGAATAATTTTTCATTAATCATTTTTACATTTTGTGATTATCAAAACGTAGAGAGATCGAAAATTATTAATAACATTTTTAGATATTATTTCTATCAACAATCCCCCCCTTTTCGATGATTACAATATCTAAACTCATTAAATGTAAAATTGTTTTTAAACAAGCATTTAGTGAGTTTTATTTCCATTTGTCCCCCTTTTTGTAGAATCAAAAAGGCTTCGTCGATGAATATGTGAAAAGTCGACGAGATGAACTCTCCCCCTTGATGTGTACTCCCCCTCGTTCGAGGGCACCAAAGAATCAAGCTATGGTAACTTTGCTACAAAAACAAGTTAGAAGAACAAGACAACCATTTCTAACATGTAGCAAATAGGAAAAAAATATTTAAACATGTTGATAATGCTTAACAAGTGTCAATTTATTTGTGTAAACTAACAATCAAAAATATATATCAACTAGGCTTAACTTTTATGGATATGAAAAATGCAACCAACCAAAAAGAAAACAAGTGCATAAAAAATATAAGACTAAGGAGCATTATTAAAATTGTGTATAAAACACATTCATGCATACATCAAATTTAAGTGCAAGTAAAAAGATACTTAGAATTCCATAGGACTTGCTTGCAAAATGTTTGGTTGACAATTTTTTAAAAATGGCTAAACATGGTGTATGTTTAGTTTGGGGAAAGTGATGGTGGTGGTGGTGAGTTGGGTGGTGGAGGTTGTGAAAGCATGTATTCAATGTGAGAAAACATGCATTGAAGTTCATCTCTCAATCCAAAGATAAGAGTACGGTTGTGAATGCAACACAAACATGGGTCTCCATGTGCCTTAAGAAGGTTCCAAGGAATGGGATGACCAAAGATAGGTGGAGAGGGTGATGGAGTATCAAATTGGACATCAAGTGGGGTAATTGGTGAAAGGGTGAGAGTGATGTCAAATGACACATTTTCTTGAGTTTGAGGAGGTGGAGGAACTCTTGGAGGAGGGGATGTTTGTGAGTTCAAGTAACCATTTGTTGATGGTGATGTAGATAAGGTTGCTGATTTGGGCGTGTAGTCAATGGAGGAAGTGGAAGTGCCTTTGGTTGATGGTGTTTTTGAGGGTGCATTAGGAGCACTAGGTGATGAGAGTTTATGCTTGGGTGATGAGGTTTTGGTGGCATCTTGAGTTAAATCCACAAACAATTGTTTTGGTGAAATGATGTTGATTTTTGGTCTTTTGGAAGCTTTATAAATGGAAGCTCTAGTAGATGCCATGGTGGTTAATAGAGGATGAAGAAGATGGTGAAGTGGCGATATGCATTTGGAGGGAATTTATTAGAAGAAAATAGTTTAGAAATGGAATGAGTTTGAATTAGTTTAGGATCTTCCAAAATCTGTTCAAGCATTCTGGGTAAGGACAACTGAGGCTAGGTAAAAGAGGGTCAAAAAGCAAAAAGAAATAGTAAAATTCGTGAACCAGATGGCCGGTCCCCTTATCTTTAAGGGGATCGCCCCCTATGAATTAAGGGGGCCGCACATCTGGTGTTTTTCAGACGACCAAAAATTTAATTTTTTGCAAAAATTTGTAAGAAAGGTTATGTTTTGGTAGTCATTTTATAGCAAGTCCCATGTGGAAACACACACACACACACACACACACACACACACATATATATATATATATATATATATATATAGAAACAAGTATATCATGCATGCATGCAATAATGAAATGTATGAGCTAAGAATAATTAAAAATAGCATATGATAATTGGCGGTTTCTAGTAAGAAATAAGTTCACATACTTCCGACTAAGTCGGGTTGTCATCACATAAATAATTAAACATAAACATAAGTTCACATAAATTCCTAAACAAATTACTCTACCGAGCTAATCACCACTCAACATCTTCATTTCTTTTTCTTGCGAAAGACTCCTCGCAATGCCTTGCCGATATGATTTTAATCCCCTTTAACTTCTTCATGAATTTATTGTTTTGATTGAGCAATTCGGTTTTTTGCCTCGAAGAGAAGCTCATATCTTGTGAGAAGAAGTAGGATTGTCGTATCATGGTAAATCGAGGGGTTTGAGTGAGTTTACGGTAGGTTGGTAGGAGATGGGGTAACTAGACGAGGAAGACCATTCTATCCTCATCTCATCTCCTTGGTGAGACTGAAGATCACGGTTATGATGGTGCGGAATGTCGATGGACTGGAGTGACGGGCTTTGCCACGATCACTTCAAGGTTTTCGAGTTTGTTTTAGAGCAAGTGGACGCATGACTCGATCAACAACATTGTAAATGCCATTGTCGAGATGAGGGTAGTGTTCCATGACATATCGAAAGAGACGTGTCAAGAACATACCATAAGGAATATTTGTAGTTGGATTAGATTGAGCACATTCAATTCTTTTAAACAAAGAAGTTAGGCAAGATTGTATTATTCTTTGGCCAACAATTACAATACAACATGTGAGCGAGGACTAGCCGAAAATGTGGTTGGTTGCTTCTAGTCGAACACATTCTCACGAATGAGTTCTTCCCAACGCTTCATGTCTTGTCTTAATTCTTTGGTAAGAATTTGATTAGGAGTGAGAATGACATTTTGGCTTTTGATGACTCGATTTAAACTCGCCAGTTCCAAATGGAGAAATCCGATCTCAATCAGGGAGTAGTCGAAGATAGGTGTGATATGGTCCCTCGGTTTCTTGGGAGTATGCAAGAGATGCAAGATCCCATTCGTTTGTGAAAACCGCTTGACCATTGTATGGAATTTGAGAATTGACCAAATTATTCGATGTGGATGCGAGGAATGAATTCATGTTGGATCAAGAATGAGATTATGAGAATAACCGTACTCATCGGTTTGGACCTTGACTTGACTATAAAGTCTAGAATGAATCGAGGAACGATTGGATCATTGATCTTGAAAAGATAATTAAAGTGAACGTTGATGAACAATCGTTCAATCCCGTTGGATTTGTAATAGAGTTGATCCATGACTCGACCCTCGTAAATGCAACGGTTTTTGATTGGTTTATAGAATTGAGCAAGGACGGGAGAGAATCTGAGTATTGCGGATACTTAAGGGATATATGATTTAGTACGGGTGGTATCACCAATGGTTGCTCGAGGAATGTTTATCACCTAAACAAGACAACAACAAAATAAAATATTACTACAAGTATATATAAAAAAATATAGTTTTGAAAACGACATATGTGGGACAAAGATTACTTTGACTCTAAAAATAAAAACCTAAGAAGTAATTCATTTGTTCCTTAATTTATTTTTGACTCAATCTAGAGTGTCGAAAAATATATATTGAACTATATATTTTGACATCTAGTGTAATCTTGTTAAGTATTGTGATTTAATAAGTGGGGTGTGGATTTTTGTTTCTTTAGATTAAATTTTAGGAAAGATCCAAAACGCTCCTTACAACATAAGATTTTGACTAAGATCGTTTTCGAAAAAAATATACATTAAGTTGTATATTTTGCCAAATAAAGTGTAGTTCATACGTATTGACTTGATAAGGGAATGATATGGTGTTTGTTTTGATCTAAGACTAGGTTTTAAAAACAGTTAACCAAACACCCCTTTATTTTTTTTTGATTAGTTCTTTATTGGATGTATCAATATATATATATATGAATTATATATCTTGATGACTTATACAAGTTAGTTATGTGTTCATACAATTGATAAAAATGTGGTGATGGTCATTTCGACTTTAATAATTGCTATTCCTAGGGGATATAAAAAACAAAAATGATAAGTAAAAATAAATAAAACTAAGGAAAAAAAAAATAATAAATGAAAAAAAATAAAGAAAAAATAATAATGAAAAAATAAAAAAAAAACAAATGAAAAAAAAAAAAAAAAAAAAAAAAAATAAAATAATGAAAAAAATATAAAAAAAAAATGAACCCAATCACCCTTTATTGATATAACTTTCACCCATTGATTCAAAAAATATAGATTGAGTAGTATGCTTTGTTAATCAATGTTGATCTTTTTAATCGTACGTTTTTGGCGTGAATAACTAATGTTATACTTTTGTTATTGATAATTTAAAAAATAAATTGAAATTGTATATTGTTCTTATTAAATTTTTGGGACTCAAATAAAGTTTTATGAATCGTTAATGGAAATTTCCAATTTTCTAATACTACAGGGGATCATTAGAGTTTTGATTTCCTAGGACCAAATCATACTATATATAAAGACACAAAAAAATGAAAATATACCCCAATTTTGATTAAGAACAATTGGAATGAAATCTGAAAGAGAAAAGGTATGATGAATCTTATAATGGATGTTGTTAATCACGTTGTAGGTGTTTGCCTCTCATGAAATTGGATAGATTTTAAGTTTAGGAATTGGATTTTGAAGTGTTTGAGTGTGTGTGTGTGTTGTGGGTTCGTCCACATCGTAGCAGGATGAAGGTAGATGATGGAATGGGGTGTATTGGGAATGAGTTTTTGCAGAGGGGATCGACTGTTTGGCGATTAAAGGGTGGGTCCTTAAGATAAAGGGGTCGCCCCTTATTAACAAGGCCGGTCCCCTTAAAATTAAGAGGGCCGCCTATCTAACGACTAAGTTTTTCTTGGTTTTTTGATTTTGACTAGTTTTGCCAATATACAATTATCAAATACGTCTGGAGCTACTAGTAATATTATTTTAGATAATCTAGTTGTCAAAAGAATGACGTTGAATATGAGAGGAAAATACTTGACACATTTAATTAACTTTTCGTTACATTAAGTGAACTTAAATAATTTCCAATGGAAAATAAATTAGTGTCAAGTTTTTTTAGATCTGAGAAGGAGGTTTATACGATATTGATGGGAAATTTGATTGACATTTAAAATTAAACCTTTCGCCTAATTATAAAATACTTTGATTATTTCGGATGATGCTAAATCAAGTTGTCAGCGAGAGATGAGATGATTTAACAATAATTTAGTGAATATTCAACATACTTTTTTGTTAATTGAATAGATTAATTACTTCGGATGAAATAATTAATTGTCATGATTTGGAGTGTTTGAGAGATGATAAATACGTGACAATAGAATAATAGAATAGAATTAAAACTTTATGAGAGGATTTTGATAGATGTAGTTTATTGTAGACGTGTAGACGAGGTGGACGACGTAGTCGAAGGGAGTTTGTTTCATCCATAGTGTTTTGATGTCATGCCTTTCCGGCGTAAGATGTAAAACTAATCCTACTTCTATGTTAATAATTACCTACTAACTCACTTTTCTTCATCTACGTGAGTTCGCTATTTGTGGACATAGAAGATTTCCATTTTATAGTGGTACGTATAGAATCCTAATTTAACTACGTAAGAGAAGAGTTCATAATGAACAATTCTCTTTAATTCTAGAAAACCAACAAATAGCATTTTAGTGGGATTCCTATTCCAAAAGCTTAACTTTACTCTATTAACTATAACCATTTAGTTTAGCAAATATTCTTTGTAGCATAATATCACATAGTCATTTAACATTTTGCACATAATCTATATCCTAAGTAGTTTGGTAAGAAAGCGTACCTTTGCCTACAATATGTTTTCTTCAACATCAGAAATCTTTTGGTAATTCCGTCATAAGATTTTAAGAATGTATTCACTCGTCGGATTCTAAAAAATGTTCATGAACAACTCTACTAAAATGTTGTAACGACTCAACCACTTGGTCCCCAATGTCTCATTGGTCCAAAATTGTTAGTCCCAAACATATTTTGCATATGTTGCATTTGATTCGGATACATATAGGGTGGACATATTCCCCACGGAGAGAAGTTTGGTTGTTGTGAATAATTCCACATTGAATGATTATTATTAGGGTAATTTTGTCTACCTTGATTTCTCCTAGGTTGTGGTGTTTTTAACCGAGGTTGAGGATTATTAGTTCTTTTTAGAGGGGGAGTTTTAGATCTCATTTTAGGTTTAGTAAATCTAACTCTGGGTTTTAAGGAAGGTTTATAAAAACTTTTTACTTCATTGTCGCTTGCAATGGGAATTCTAGTATTGTTTATAAGTATATATATTTAGGTTTTGGGCTTGAGTTTGATTCTATTAGTTTTTCCTTAATAGACTTAGGTTCAACCTCTTGTGACTTAACAAAATTTATATGTTTAGCATCACTAGTTGATGCTTTGGTTGAATTAAATCCTAGACCGGATTTGTCTCCGGATGGTTTTTGAAAACTTATTATTTTCTTAAGTGAGTGACTTCTATTATTAAATTAATTAAGCTTAGAAATTTCTTCCTTAAGCTTTTATTTTCAAATTAAGGTCTTGAATATTTTAATTATTCATTTACCTCTTACCTTTTTCTTATTTAGATAGTTTATTTTTAGTTCGGAGTACCATCATTTTTCTAGCCGATTTTTTAATTTGTTTTAGTGATTATTTTTAGTCATGCTTTTAGACCTCTTTGCATAATCGATGTATCCTTATCTAGGTATTTTTCATTTATCGATAATTGATCATCGCTAAAGAATTCGGTTTCAGAAGGTACCTCGTTTGATGCTTTAGCCATAAGATAATTTTGTCTCCTTGGTCTTTTCTTCTTCACCTTCGTCGCTATCACTTCATAATCCTCCAACGAAGGCTCTTTAATTGTAGTTTCTTGATAGTTTTAGGACATCTCTCCGATGAGATGATTTGATTTCCATATTTAAAGCATTTCCTTTTGCTTTTGCATTTTTTGTCCATCGTTAATTTTTTGAATGACTTTTTTCATCATTGTGGTTTGTCTTACGATCTTCTGTCTTTTAATATAGTTCTTGAAGTCTCTCACTACCATGGCGTATTCTTCGTCTTGTCACTATCAGAAGTCGAACTATCTTATCACTTGATTCCTTTTTGACTAAATGCAAAGAGATTCTATTTTCGTTCTTCTTTTTTCCTTTTGCCCATTCGGAATCTTTCTTTATTTATAACTGCTCTAAACTTCAAGTTTCGATAATTTGTCAAGTGTTAGAGATGTTATATTCTTTGTTTCTTCAATAGCCGTAACCTTTGCACGCATTTGGATGAAGTGCCCTAAGAAATTTCCTAACATAATTCTTGCTAGAAAAACCTTCATTAAGGCGCTTTTAGATAGTATATTGAGTATGTTTAAATCTAGCAAAAGGCTTTTACTATCGATTCCTCTTCCGGAATCGTAAATTGTTCATATTGTTGAACAAGAAGATCTATTTTATTATCTTTGACTTGACTATTACCTTGGTGAGTGATTAATAAAGTATCCCAAATTTCTTTTGCGGTTTTACACATAAAAATTCTTTCATATTCTTTATGTGGTAAAGCATTATAAATTACCATTTTAGCTTCATTATTTTTAGCAAGTTTCTTTTTAAGATCATCGTTTTGTTTATCAAATGATACAATTTCATCCTTTTTAGTTTCGGGATTATTTTGAATAGGAGGAAAATCACCATAGGTAATAACATGCCAAAGATCTAGATCTTTTGATTTCACATAAGTTTCGAATCTATTTTTCCAATAAATAAATCCATTACTTTCAAATAGTGGTAGTTCTTTGCATGATTGCGCCTTCTAATTTTTCTTCTGATTCCATAGATGATTCGAGTTTAAAGATTACATTTATTTTAAAAAATCTTGTTTGACATGGCTTCTAAAACCAATTGTGGAAAACTAGAAGGGGGGTTAAATAGTTTACCGCTTTTTAAATTAATGTTATGTTGTTTATCTAAAAATATAGATTCTATTTAGGTGTCTCATATATGCAACAATATGAATAATACAAGTAAGTAATAAATGACAAGTAAATATGAAAGACAAAAGATAAAAGTTAGAAAGACCAAACCACAACATAAGGATTTATAGTGGTTCGGTAACGAAGTACCTCTTTGCCCTACTCCACTCCTCGAGCACCAAACTCAAGAGTTCCCTTTACTATGTCAACAAACTCCCTTTAGGCGGAGAAAACCGTACATCCACAAACTAAGCTTACACCAATTTGGCACTAAGCCAATGTCGAGTTCTAATCCTAGCTAGAACCAATCTATCACAACTTCTAACCACACTACTTCACACCGATTCACACCTTTGCTTTACTTCACAACTTCTCTTCACTTCACAACTTCTCTTAACTTCACAACTTCTCTTTACTTCAAACTTTCTCTTCTCTTCTAAAACCAAGACACAACTACAATAACACCTTCACATATACACAAATGATTTTACATGATCTCCCAAACTCACACACAACCAACTAAACTATAAACACCTTCGTGAATTGATTGATAAGATGTATCTTCTCTTGCACTTGAGGAGTTAAGCTTGAAATCCACTTAGAAACAAAGCTTTATGATTAAATGATCAAAGGATTGAAAGGAGAGTATAAACTGGTTTAGAACAGAAAAAAATGTGTTCAAAAGGTGAGAAAATCAGTAGGGAAACACTCTCCGTATGTATAGGCATATAACTGGGTGGATTTTTGACTGGCGGTCCCTTATTTGGATGCCGGCCCGTATAATTTAGGGGACCGCACGTGTATTTAAGGTTTGGGTTTCCGGACCGGCCAGGGCAAGGACGCTCTCTTTTGTTTTTCCAAGGGAGTGTTTTCTGGAATATTTATAGCACATTTTTAGGTAGAAAATCTGAATTCAAATATTTATTTGAATTAAAACATTTATTGTTAATATCTAAAAATGTTTTGTAAAAGTTATAACAAATGTTTTGTTACATTTTTATAAAAATGTAAGGTTAAATAAAAATTTTCCTTTGATTCATAAAGGCATTAAGATTTTATTTATTCATACTTTAGTTGATTAAATTTTCAAAATGAAAAATTTACTACTAATTGTGTTAACGAATAATTATTCATTAATCGTTTTTGCATGTTGTGATTATCAAAACGTAGAGAGGTCGAAAAAATATTAATAACGTTTTTAGGTATTATTACTATCAAAATGTTCTTCCCACTTAGGACTATCTCACTTCCTTTATTTAATTAAAGAAACTTACACTCATTCTGGGTGCCTTTCTTTAGTCCTACTTATCTCCAATCGTGAAACTTACAGATACAAAGCTATATGATAGCGCACAATTTTTTTTGATTCGGCGGTCCAGTTTATTACGGAGTATTTATCATTCTAGGGTCGTTGACTAGATCCATCCATTTAGCAGCACCTTAGGATGGTATGCATTTAAAATTTAATGGCGTGGTGTTTAAAAACGAGGATAGGCTTACGTGATTAACTACGGCACCCAGAGGACGAGGAAGTCATTAGAGGTAGCAATGACGGGCGGGACACCAGCACGGGCCACTAAAACGGGGCACGGGCGAAAATTGGCATATTAAAATTTGGAACAAACTGGTGCGGATCAAAACGGTAATTAAGGATATCTAATCATCTATCGATAGATTGTTGTATGTTTTTATATATTTTTGCATGTTTCTGTAAGTTTTATACGTTTTCATAAGTTTTTTACGTTCTTATACGTTTTTAACATTGTCATACGTTTTCGTCTGTTTTTCTACGTTTTTATACTTTTTTTGTACGTTTTCTCCGTTTTCATGCGTTTGTATATGTTTTTGTTTTTTTAAATACATTATTTTTGTTTTTTACGTTTCTACACGTATGTGTAAGTTTATACGTTTTATATATTTTCATGGTTTTATACGTTTTTGTATGTTTTTGTACGTTTTTCTTTACTCAATACTTTATTTTCCGTTTTTCATACGTTTTTATTTTTTGTTTTATAGGATTTTTTTACCTTTTTTTACAAATTGGAAAATGTACAAAGCGTAAGATAACGTACCAAAAACTGTATGAAAATTGTTCCAAAAACATAAGAAAAATAGATAAAAAAACGGAATGAAAAACATTTTATTAATGTCCAAAAACGTAAGAAAACGTATAGAGACGTATGAAAACGTACAAATACATAAAAAAACGTACAAAAACATACGAAAAATGTATGAAAACGGTATTAAAGGTACCAAACGTATAAAAAAACGTCCCTAAAGGTATGTAAACGAATAACACGGGTGAAAACATATATAATGTACTAAAACGTATAAAATGTAAGAAATGTATGAAAACGTTAAAAACGTTTAAAACGTATAAAACATTATGAAAACGGATTAAATAACGTATTAAAACATACAAAAAGCAAATAAAAAGATGTAAAACGTTCAAAAACGTTTTAGAAACGGATGAAAACGTAGAAAAATTCAAAACGTTACAAAAACGAATTAAAAACATTTAATCCAAAATAACAATTGGTGTGGCAAAAACATATGCCAGAACAAATATTAAAGTCACGGGCGAAAAGAGTGATATTATATTAGTTATACATAAATCAAAAGTGACAATAAACTTATGCCATAAAAATAAAAAATAATAATGCGAGCTTGAAAGTTAGAAAAGGTGGTATGGGCAGAAGTAACATGATTCAATTAAAAAGATGTCGTCTATTAGTCATTTAGTGTTTTCATATGCCATAAGAGCCCATTAATAATCATAGTTATTAAATAATAATGTCTAAAAAACGTTATTTATATTTTTTGACCTCTCAACGTTTTGATAATAACAAAATGTAAAAACGTTTACAAATTATCAAATATAAAATTCCATTTCTAAGATTAGTGATCACTTAATGTATGAACAAACAAAATAATTAAGCATTATTACGTGAACAGAAAAAAATATTTTTCTCTTAATCCTCACTTTTAATTTACAAAAGTATTTTTCTTTAAACATACATTTACAAAAATATTTTCTATTAAAAGAAAAGGTTTTATTAAAAAACTTTAAAATTTGGAAATTAGAAATTTTCCCCTCCAAACGGAAGGTCCAATAACAGATACAAACATTCCACAAATAAGACCAACAAATGGAGCTGAGTTTATGGTTGGCCCCCTTATAGGCCTGGCGGCCCCCTTATATATAAGGGACCGCTAGGACCGCCACCAGATGACCGTTGGGATTCCCTGCCTATAAATACTGCTCCATTCCCAGCAGAAAAATTATTCCTCTTTGCACTAAATTTTTCAGACTTTTCTTTCTCTCTCTAAACCTTCTTTCTCTCACTAAAACTCTTGATCACTAACATACTTAGATCTTGTTTCAAGTGATCTAATCTCTTCTTCTCATCTCTTCCCTCTCATTCAAGTGTAAGAGAAGAACACTCGTATTCGTCAAGAAACGAAGTGTTAATTAGTGATCTCCCCTCTTTCTTCTAAGTACCAAACATCTATTATATTTATCTTGTGTATTTGTGTGATTCAGATATTATGTAGATTCGATAGTGTAGATCCTGTGAATGTGTATATCTTTGAAGGGGTAGATTTTTGTTCTAGCTAAGATTCGGACTCGGGACATTTAGCTAGTGTGTCGGAAAATATCGTAAGCGAGTGTAAACAGTTTTCTCCGCCTAAAGGGAGCTTGTTGACATTGTGAAATCTCGAGTCGGATACTCGAGGAGTTGATTAGGGCGAAGAGGAGCTTCGTAGCCGAACCACTATAAATCTCGGTTATTGTCGTGGTTTGGTTATTTCTTTCTTTTCTCTTTACTTTTTTATTGTTGTTATTTAGTTTTTGTTTAGATAGTTATTGCTTGTTCATATTGTGATTTGATTGAACATATAACTCGGATCTATACATTTTTGAAAGTAAACTTTTAAACCGTAAAACAAACATGTAAACTATTTAACCCCCCCCCCCCTTCTAGTTTCCACAATTGGTATCAGAGCAAGGTCACTCAAGATTTTTAAAATATATTGTATTTTATGCTGGATCGATCTATGGATTCTGCAAAATATCTAGAGGGCAAAATTATGCAATAGGACCACCAAAAAAGACGGACGCAAACGTAAATAGAAGGGCGAAAACGTAGAAAACCAGACGAAAACGTAAAATAACTGAGAAAGACGTAAAAATACAGACGAAAAACGTAAAAAAGCAGACGAGAACGTAAAAAACAGACGAAACGTAAAAAATGGACGAAATGTAAAAAAACAGACAAAAACGTAAAAAAATATAAAAACCTGACGAAAACCTAGAAAAACAGACGATAACGTAAAAAACTAACGAAAACGTAAAAAACGAACGAAAAAGTAAAAAAACTGACGAAAACGTAAAATAATAGACGAAAACATAAAAAATGACGAAAACATAGAAACCGACGAAAACCTAAAAAAACTGACGAAAACGTAAAAAACAGACGAAAACATAAAAAAACTGACGAAAACGTAAAAATACTGATGAAAACGTAAAAAACTGACGAAAACGTAAAAAAAACTGACAAAAACGTAAAATAACTGATGAAAATGTAAAAAAATATTATATATCGTAGAAAAACGAAGAAAAACGTAGAAATCGTAGAAAACGGATTAAAATGGACGAAAACGTAAAAAAACGTACAAAAAGAATAAAGACGGTTGAAAACGTATACACCCAGAAAAAGTATGAATTATTTAATTATTGTAGAAGAAGTGAGTAGAAGAGAGAAGAAGAGGTAAGAAGTGAAATATTTTGTCTGAATTTTTAAAGAGGTTAGAAGTGATTTTTACCACTTATCTCTGAAAAACAAAAAAACAAAAAACGTCTGAGAGACTGCAGACATAAGTTGTGAAAAGAGGTTAGAAGAGGTTATTTGGAATGGGTCCAAATGTATATGTTTTTTTTTGAGCAAGTAAAGTTTTATAAAAATTGCAATATAGCTTTTAGTATGAAGAGATATAAAAATAGCCAAAAATTCATTTGTAGTCCTGAATTTATTAAAAAGAAAAATAGGATGTAAACTACTGATATTGTCTTCCATTTTGTTCTTAAAAGAAAAAAATTGGCTTACCGGAAAAACTATCCAAATTCGGAAATTGGTCCTCATTTTGATCGGGCAAAATACAACTTTCATGATGAGCCATAAGTGTTTTTAGATACACTGTGAATCATGAACACATAACCGTATAGACTAGAATACGGATATTTCATGATGAGCCATTTCAAAATTTCAACCCCTTTACCATGTTATTCGATTATATACTATTTTGTATACAAACGGTTCGAGTTCATAATAGTACTAACTCCGTCCTAATATAACATGTGATTTTATTAAAATATTCAAATTAGTTAATCACATCTGATTTCTCATGCAAGTTTCTGTTGGAATATGAACAAATATAAATTATATATGTCCGGGAATTATTCGAGCCTAAGGGGACGCACACGTTAATATGTAGAACAATGTATTTAATATATTAATTAGTGTTTAAACAAACGATCGTTAAAAGTTTAACAAGAATAAATATTAGTCGTTAATAGTTAAAGGACTAATATGCAAAATCGGGAAAAGGAAAAGATTTGGTTTGTCCCCTCTCCCTTAGCCGGCCGAATATCTCCTTCCATATGGAAGGGGATTGCTTGCTTTCTCACCAAGATTGTAAGGGCTATAAAAGGAGGTCTTAGGGTGTTTTGTAAATCATAACTTGAAACCTAAAAACCCTAAATCTCTCCTTGCTCTTTCCCTTGGCCGACCGAACCTCAAAACCCTTTGAGGGATTCGGTTTTCTCCTTCCCCTTGTCGAACGAACCAACAAACAAACCCTTAGGGTTTTTCGTGTTGAGGTTTTACAATCAAGAAGGTGCTTCGTGTGTTGATTGATTCAAAGACGAAGAGATCGTTTGGTTAAACACTATTAGTACTAGCATACACATTGTTTGCTAAGAACGTATTGTGTGTGAATACTTAGAGAGATCATTCTTTTGATCTTGGTGGTTTCGCGTGGTATTATACACACGCGTATATTGAAGACGGTGTTACGTTTATTGCTATAAGCAGTCTAACGTTCCTTGCTAAAGGTATATATCTTCAATCCCTTGTTAATTATAAGTTCTATACGTGTTTGATCTTTCCGCTGCGTACTCGTGATATGTTTAATTGTTAATTAGATCTAAAATCCCAACAGTGGCATCACGAGCCATCGTATATGAATTTGTAATTACAAGAATAAAATTGGACAAACAAATTAGGGTTCTTGATTAATTTTTAAGCCCTTTGGGCGTTTTATGCATCAAGATTCGATCTTTATGCATCAAGATCCAATTTTTATTGGTTATTAAAATTGATTAGACGATTTCTAGGTTGTATGCAATTTTATGAATAAAACTTGATGTGTTTAAATTGTTAATTGATCCGGTTTTATGTTAGATTAAATTGTTAATTTGGCATCCATGATAAATACATGCAATTTATCGTGGAGGCGATATATGATATTAATCTTGTTAATTGTTAAAATTATTATGCAAATATGATGATCAAGACCTAAAACATAGAACACTAAATTTATGTGGTTTCGATCCACGACTTTAAAAGCTAGGGAAGACCTTGGCATGTCTTAATGGGGCCTAAAAGTTAATTTATGT
>BQNB010060918.1:0-36718 GCA_026074375.1 Tanacetum coccineum
TCAACTATTCTCTCTCTCTATCTTTCTCTCTCTAGATCTCTTTAGATCTATACATGTTTGTGTGAATTCAGGATCCTACACATTGAAAATGATGATATTGGACCTTTATATGATAGTGATACAGTGTCTGGGGTAGATCATGATATGTTTGAAAATATGTTTGCTCATGGGATACAAAATTATGAACAACCTGAATTTATTCCAGACACATATGTGGTGAACGAGAATAATAGTAATATTATTTCCGATATAACAAATATGGATCCGAATAGAGGAAAAGAAGAACATGATTATGTGGATAATGAGCAATAACGTTCCTTATTTGCTTCTTTGGTCAATAATTTAAAAATGTGAAGTGGAAATTATACTAAGGTCTATCGCGAAGCTCAGCAAGCAAGTGCCTTATTGACAAAAGAGCTTGAGAAATAGAAGGAAAAAGAAAAACATTTGGCAAAAGAATCAACAAATGAATCTAAACACTGCAAAAAGATTAAGCTTTTAAATGAAGAAATTTCAAATCTTAAATCTCAAGCTTATCAAAATGAAAAGACTTTCCACAAAGAGAATGAAAAGTATGATCAGTATGTCGAACCGCTTTTAAAAAGGAAAAATGAACTTGAAAAGAAAAATCAAAAGTTTTTGAAACAAATAAACGATCTTGATAACAAACTTCGAAAAGCGGGACAGACTGATCAGACTCTTCGAATGGTGCTTCCAAAAGAAGACAATGTTAAATTGGGAAAACAGGGCCTTGGCTTTGAGAACAAAAATGATGTTGAAAACTCAAGTTTATTGAACAAAGCCAAGGAGTTAGCACCATGTTTGCATAACATTGATAAAATGGGAAAATACTTGCTTTCTGATCATAAGATCATTTCTGAAGAGGAATTAAAATGTGAAGCTGAAAAACGTTTGAAAGTAAAACAAAGAAAATCCCTGCTCTCGTATTATGGCTTTGTATATGGTTTGACTCAGTTTGAAGAACCACCAAAAGTTCCTTTGAAAAGAAGAGATGTTAATTTGAAAAAACATTTAACTGAGTAATTATGATCCAAAACTTTAGAAAAGTCTTCCATTGAAATACTTTTGTTATGCCAAGCAAGCAATGCTTAAATTTGAAAAAGAAACTGTTTCAAAGCAAAATCCTCCTCGAGAGGATGTTTTCATTAATTCGAGTTTTGAAGATAATGTCAAAAGGATAGTTAGAAATCGATTGTCTAAAGAATTTGAACATTTAGTTACAAACGTCAATCTTCAACTAAACTGCTTTGAAAAGGGTCTTGTCAAAGAAATGAAAGATGATTTAAAGTATGTTACGTCTATTGAAGACGAGTTTGATGAAACGTGTTTAATTTTGGACATTCAGCAACAATTATTTAAAACCCAGTTTGAGTCAGTCAATTTGACTCACATAGCCATGTGTATGAAAACAAGATTCTTAAACAAAATTCTTCTTTGGAAAATGAAAACCGTTGTCTCAAAACGACCATAACTGAACTTTCAAAATAAGCTTATGATGTCAAAGAAGAAATGACAAAACGATGTGTCTAGTATGAAAATGATTTTACAAACCTGGAGGCTCATTGCATTTCTCTTTAACTAAAATCGCAAAACAAATCTTTGACTAATGCACAATGCTCAGATTTTAAAAGAACAAAGTGATAATGCCAAAATCAAGTTTGATTTCGACAAACTTGATACAAAAAACATTGAATTAGAACATGTTGTGGCATCATTACAAAAAGAAAATGAACACTTGAAGTTGACTCAACAAAAATAGTTTGATTCAATCAAACGATCACGAGTTCAGACAAAATTTTCAAACGTTACACAGAATGAGGCAGATAATTTGAAGTCTCAATTGTCTGAATTTGAGGATAAAATGTTTGATAAAGTTTTTCAAAAGATTGAATCAATGAAGAAGAAAATGTTTGACTCTCGAATCACAAGTGACTTCCTTCAAAAATCTTTGCACGATTTTGATGCCTCAAATGTTCAATCAGAATCGGGGGAGAAAAAGATTCTTTTCGAAAATGAAACAACAAGTTTTGAAACAAAGATTAAGGAGCTCGAAATTATTTTAGCTCAACAAACAAAAGATTTTGAGGATGCCAAAGTCGATCTTTCAAAGAAAACGGACAAGTTCAAAACATATTTTGAAAAACTTGAAAGTATAAGAGTTGTCCTTGAACGACAATTGGATCGTAAGAATCAAAGTTGGCATCACAAGATCTTATCTCAAATCAAAAAGAATATAACGAGTTAAGAATTTCATACAATGCCCTAAAAGCAAAGTTTGATGTTCTTAACCGAGAAAAAGAAAAATCTCCTATGTCAAACTTATCAACACCAAAAGTAATTATTTTACCAAAGATTTACATGGGTGGATCTTCTAAATCATTTCCAAAGAGGGTGTTTTAGTTTACAACCTATTCTTTGCAAAAAGATAGAAAGTTTTCTAAGAAACCTCAATATTTGGAAACACCTACTCCTCAAAAGGTTTCTAACTCAAGTGATTCAAGTAAGAAAAATAAGATTTTTGAAACTCTAAACTTTCGCTTTACACCGGTAAAGCAAGTTTGGAGACCAAAGCAAAGTCATTCAAAACCTTTCAAATACTCAAAATCAGAAATGCTTTCGTTGCAAAACAAGAATGACTCTACTTTAAAATTTCCAAATAGTATAAGATTTCCGTTCATTTCAGAAATGAATACCAAAACTGAAACACCTACTTTCAACAACAAATGAAAATCCCTTCTTCCTCAAGATTTAAAACTCCTCAAGAAACACAAAGTTTTCATAATCAATGGAAAAACAAAATGAATTTTAACTCTGTTGATTCCATGAGCATTATTTCTAAATGAAACACCGGTTTTTAGTCCTCGTTGGAATTCAACTTCTTTGCATCGAATTGACACAACCTTTAAATGGTTTTTAAAATTTGGCAAACCCGTTAGCATCGTGCTTAAATGGGTTCCAAAGGTTGTTGTCTAATTTGATATCATAATGGTTTATTATTAAAATGTAGATAACATCTCGGGGGGGGGGGGGTCTTAGATAAAAAGAAAATGTTACGCTGCATTTGCGTTTATCCTTTATCAACGGGAAAAGAGGGGCGAAATCTTTTCGAATCTTCTTGATGCTTTATTCAATCAAAAACATTACAAAGTTTTGTGTTGAATCAATTCAATGGCTTCTCGACATTTCAGTTCAGGACCCACGCTTCAAATTAATGAGTTTTGATTACTTCTGATCATAACTTAGTTTTAAAGTAAAGAAACTGTACGTGTTAGTGCACTTATCTTACGAAAAGAAGAGAAATCTTCTTGTTTATATACAAAAAAATTCAAAAGTTCTCCAAAGGATTTTCAAAATATTTTAAAATATTTGCTCATCAAAATGACTTATGTACACATCAGTGCATAATTCAATTTTCAAATAAAAGGAAAGAGTACGCTTCAGTGCACTTTACCTTCAAAAGAAGAGAAATCTTCTTGTTTTTGAGCATACTTATCAAAAACATTTCACAAGTTTGCTCAAAACATTTGACTTCTAAGTATTTCTGCTTAGAACTCGGACTTTAAAGAAAGGAAAGTGTACATTCATGTACATTTATCCTCACAAACGAGAAGATAACAACTTCTCGGACTTGAGCTAACACAAAAAAACAATTCAAAGATATTCAAAGTCTTTAGAGCTCAAGTAAGATTGGTTTTCAAAACAGTTTAACACAATTTTTCAAGAATTTCTCAAAAGGTTTTCCAAAATCTTTCAAAATTTTGTGTTCAGTACTCCCTTCTCATGAAACTTTCAAAAGTCAAATCATTTTTTATAAGTGGATCAAATTTTGAGGGGGAGCCTTTAAAACCAAGTTTTAATGCTTTTAGACACATTCTCACATGTCTACTTTGTGTGTCTAAAAGTTTTCAAAATGTTTAAACAAGTAAAAGATGTTAAATGTCAAAAATATTTAAACGCTTATTTTGTTAAAACATATAAAAGTGGTTCAATCTCGATTTCACATGGAATTTACAGCCTCAAAAACCATCTTTTCTCAATGTTGTATATGTGGTGTCATACGTGGAATCGAGGGGGATCAAAACAGAAAATGTTCCAACAATTCATGCAACATATGTGTTAACATTTGTCTCCCCGTGAAACTTTTTCATGTCTCAAATTTTAATCAATTGGTATGAAAATATTAAGAGATTAGTTATTTCCATAGGGGAGAAAATGTGATTAAAATGTGTTTAATAAAAAAGTAATATGATCTATAAGACTCAAGAGTAAGTGCCGATAATTAACTCTTTCCTCCATGTGCGAAACAATTTCGAATATCGATGCACATGTGTAGGGGGGGGGGGGCATTTCTTAAAGATGAAACTATCAAAGTACCAAACGTTTTGATTTATATCTCAAGTACTTCGATTGATTTTCACATAGTTTTATGGTTTCGATCTTTATACCTAACAACCAACTAATTCACGACGACGATGAAGTCGTAAGGTGGTTAAGGTTAGGTATAAGTCTAATGATCCAACCAGAACCAGAGAGATCTACCCAAGGACATTCAATTAGATAGAATTAGAAGTCCTTAGGAAAGATGGACTTGAATGAGAATATGGGAATAATGTTGACTAAGGAAAGAGCTAGCACTGGAACAATCACAACAAGGTGCTAGTAATGACGTCTTAGAGAACATTGAAGGGGTTGAAGATTAAAAAAGAAATGTAAAGATAAAGGGTGAAAAGAAAGAAGCCCTCCTTACACTTAGGCAGAAACCGGGTCAATACATATGCTATCAGACTCACAAAGATGATTTCTGGTATTGAAGATAGACATCATGGACCTAGTGATGCAATGCACAACCATTCCCATCCACTCAAGATCTCTCTAAAGATTCTTGTTTCATTTCTCACGGAGATAAACACTTTATCTATTGACTCTCTCATTCCGAGTTAGTTGATATTGAAAAGGTGGCAGTCAGCTCCAGCCTCCGATCACTAAAACCAAAATGTACTTATTGAGTCTAGAGCCAAAAGAGATCAATATAAATCTTATTAGGACACAATTCCAAAATGCACTTGTAGTTAACAAACAAATAACACTCGTGATATCTAAGAGCCCTATGCATCATCTTTGTCATCTTGCTAGAACATTCAGAGTGATACACTCTAGTTTCACAGTGACGAATGGAAATCCTTCCAGTGTCAACATCAAACAGCACCACGGTAGGTGACTTGCGAGATTCTATATGGATCATGCTTGTGTCAACTAGATATCGATTTTGGTCCAATCTACGAATTGACGACTCATTCAGTCAGATAGTAACTAACTGATTCACTCTTATTGTGGTGTCTGCTTTGAGACGTTTCGGTAATAAGAACAAGCTAGTACAGTTGGAAACCCTATCAAGGAGGTTCTTTGAATCTACCTAATCACAGGTACAATATTTATATTGTAAAACGGGGAACCAGAGGATAACGCAACCAAACTTTGAGGAATGACAAAGCCATATTTATTAATACAAATAACCCGTAAAAACATTTATTTCTATTTTACGATCCTCTTGTGTTTTGTCGATAACAATCATAAAATCATTACAAGTAAAAAATAGAATGCACAAGTTTTATACAAATAGTGTTCCTAACATACAATTACATATCACACATCAAAATTACATACTATACATATTTACTTATACTTTCATTTTTAAAATTATATAAATTTAATTTACATTAATACATCATGCATGACATAAACATAACCTTTCCATATCTCTACCAAATCTTACAAGATTACGCACACAAGATTTTGGGAGATTTGTGCTTCAAAATTCATATTTACCATGTTAGTTACCCGGTTTCCTAGGTTTACATTGGCAGTACCCTTCTGGGAAGGTATCGTGGGAACCAGTGAATAGTGTAAAAATTTTCCTATTACCTTGTGTCCCGGTTCTATCTCTTCTACCTTGTGTCCCGGTTCTATCTCTTCTACCTTGTGTCCCGATTCTAGGAAGGTACCTTGTAGCCGAACCACTATAAATACTTGTGTCCAGGTTCTATCTCTTCTAACTCTAGCTTTACTTTACTTGTACTTTATATTTATTCCTTATTGCGTAGATCAACCAATATGACTAACTTCACATAAACTCAATCTATAATTTTAAAACTTAAATTTAATTGGTAAAACTATTCACCCCCCCCCCTTCTAGTTTTCCACAATTAGCATCAAGAGCTAGGTTACTAAAGTTTTTTAAAGTATATTGTATTTTAAATCTTTAAACGATCAAATGGATTCAGAAAACTACCAAGAGGATCAATCTATGCAAAGATCACCTCTGTTTGAAGCTAATTGCTTTATCTATTGGAAAAATAGATTTGAAACTTATGTGAAGTCTAAAGATATTGATCTTTGACATATAATTGTTAATGGTGATTACAAACATACGACTACAAACTTGGTAACCGGTAAAGATGAAGGTATTCCTTATGATAAATTAAAAGAAGAAAATAAAAAGATGCTTTCTAAAAATGATGAGGCTAAAATGGTCTTTTATAACGCTTTGCCTAAAAAGGAGTATGAAAGGATATTTCTATGTAAAATAGCTAAAGATATTTGATTATTTGGAACTCTCTTGTTTTCACTCATCAAGGTAAGAAACAAGTTAAGGATAATAAAATTGATTGTTTGTCCAACAATATGAACAATTTTCTATTTCTGACGATGAAACTATTGATTGCGTATTCGCTAGATTTAATACTATATATATATCTTTAAAAGCACTTGATGAATCTTTTTCAAGTCGTAATCATGTTAGGAAATTCTTGAGGTCTCTTCCAACAAAATGGCGTCTAATGTGTCGTTGTGCGTAGGTATGATTTGTTATCAAGTTTTACTATTTATATTTGGCCGACTATACCTAAGAACAACACTAACGGACAATATACCCAATCAGTTGTAGGTTCGTTGGTAGGTAGGGTATCGATAACTAAGAGCGAGAGTGTTAATACTTAAATCTATCAGTATTTTAGTTATCTATGTTAGTCATAAATTATTCTATTTATGTTAAACCTAAGTTAATCCTAAACTAATGCAAAAAGGGGGTTTTCAGCCTGAGAGACTGGCACGGGGTTTAGTTATCTAACATAAGGTTTTGATGACAATTAACACACACAAGCTGATAGACAGAAGATAAAGAAACGGTCAAGCTTAATGTGAGAAAAACGTATTCGCCAGTTTAATCTAATAATATGCCTTGATTGTCTATTCGTCTAATGATTGTATTAATTCGTTGGTGGTATATCATTCCAAAGTTAGGTGGGTCTTCTCCCTATACTCGAGGTTTATCGCTAGTTAATCCTATCACAATTAACCTAAACCCGCATAAAGCTCACACCGTTGATTATAATCTATCTAGGAAACTATATTGGTGGTTATATTGAATAGTTGCTCATGGAGGCTTTACCAACTTAATGCTTAACGAAAATTCATATACTATTAGTCCACGCCCACTTAACTACCTATGGAAACAGAACGTAATGTGTAGTTCTAAGTCACCGGCTTAGTCTACCTATCCACTTAACCATAGATCGAAACAGTGTTTCTATTGGTGATCATATTAGTCTAGCTATATAAATAAGCGTTATGTGCTTCTATCCCGGACTCTTAGCCTACGTCTACAGAACATCGAAATTGCAGCGCATTAAATATGTAGGACTAGACCCAGTCGAATGATAGGTAAAACACATAATTAAGAACATAAATGGGTATGAAGTGATAAACATAATCAACATGCAATGAATAAAGAACAATCGATATAAAGACAAATCAAAACATTATATTATCATAAACATGAAATCATAGATAAACGATTAAACATAATGCTAACCAAACACGTATAGTGGAGTGTAGAGATTACAAGGGTTTTCCCATGGATTTGAACACTTTGCAAGAGCTTCTTGGCTTCTTTTTCGTCTAGAAATCAAACTTGGCGGTTAATGCATACCTAAAATCGTATTTAGGGTTTGGTATTTATAGACTCTGAAAATTGGTCGATATGGCGTATTGAAAAGGTTCAATACGGCGTATTGAAAAGGTTCAATACGGCGTATTGGGGTTATTTGGCGTGGACTCCACGAATAAAATATTCTAAATTTTTCTTCAGCCGCCTTCAATACGGCGTATTGAGTTTTTGGATACGGAGTATTGAGACATTTGGATACGGAGTATTGGGTCTTCTCATTATGGATGTCTTTGATGAAGTTAGGGCACGGATACGCCGTATCTTCATGATGGATACGACGTATTGGGTAAAACCAGCATATTCTTCTTCATTGACCAAAGTATTATATACGGCGTATCGTTGATGTGGATACAATGTATTCTTCAAAGTCAGGCAATAGTCTTTAAGTTCGTCAAAGTCTTGGATACGGTGTATACTTCTGGAATGATACGCCGTATAGGTTGTCAGAATTAGTAGACTTTCTTAAACTCATCATTTATGCTCCAAAATGCATGCCTTTTCACTAACTTTCACCATATGCTCGATATTTACTACAAATAACAAATATAAGCGATTAAGTACCAATTCATGCATAAATAGTGTAAAATGAGCAATATAGCTAGGATAAATGATGCTATAAAATAGACGTTATTTGATGTCATCAAATATCCCTCCACTTGAATCCTACTTGTCCTCAAGTAGACTTTAGAAAACTTATGAAAATGTATCCTAACAGAAGTCAAGGATTTTTCCTTTAAGTAATTTTTCGTTCAATTACTAGTACACAACCAAACACCTCACGAAATAAGAAAATGAAAACACTCAAATCACTCAACTAATCTATGTGGTAACATTTAAGTAATTCACTCAATTGCTCGGTCGTGATGGGTATTCTATCATAAGCTTAGCATGGATACACATCTCCACCACTAAAGCTAAGGAGTGACAAGTCTACAAAGGTAAATTAGGTTAAGGTTTAAAGGGTTGATCATTCTTTCTAGTCTCTATCGATACCAATATTCCAGGAAAGATGACAAAATCACATATACACATCCATAACGTTGGAATAGACGTATGTGATTGCTTGATCCTTAACTCGAATAAGCTAAATAATAGGATTAGTAACCTTCACTAATAGTCGTAAACCAACAAGGGCGACAAAATCATATATACACCTCCATAATGATGGAATAGACATAAATGATTGCTCACTCCCTTATTCGAGTAAAACCAAAGGTTAGGATGAAGATTAATAAAGGGTATGGAATCTTTTAATCCTTTCATCAAAGCGATTAACTATACCAACAAGTCTGACAAAATCTACACATAAACATCCATACAATGGATAGATACATGCAATTACTCGCAATCCTCATCTCGAGTAAGAAACCATGGTTTCTGTGGATTATGATAAAGGAAAATAATGGTGTTAAGTGAATAGATACATGCAATTACTCGCATCCTCATTCGAGTAAGACCCAAGGTTAGGGATTATGAAAGGGAAAATAATTGGTGTTAGTGTTGCTAGTAACTTCCCCGACCATCCCTTGAAGAAGACACAAAATCAAAGATAAATGCCTTAGTTGGCGTTATGATAACGACCAACTCCCAAACATCTATAATATACATACTTTACAACAATAGTGGTGATATTGACCACTTCATACAAGATGATACATTGTTGGTTTATTTCGACCAACATACAACAATACTCTACATAATCACTTTTTTTGTATTATTCACTTTTTTGATTTTTTTAACAAACCACTACGAATTTCAGTGTATTTTCACCATCTTACGATCTCAATAAATCTGGATAATTTATCCATAATCCTCCATACTTGGGATATATAAAAATATGATTGTGAAAGTAGTAAAATACACTGAAAGATTAAGACTAAAAATATACATTACTTTCACATTCCCATTGCATTGTGCAATTTTTCCGACCTAACCGTAGATCGAAATTTCACACACGTACCCAATTGCATTGTGCAATTTTCCCAACCTAACCGTAGATAGGAAATTTTGCATTGCGACATAGGAAATATAATACTTTACACAAAAGAAACTAGCAACCAATTAAGGAATTAATCTAATAGGGTAGGCTAAGGTGTAAAGGTGTAACGGAACAAAATTTGGTGTAAGAAAAGATTTAAATGGATCAACAGGTTTTTCTAGGGGTATCTTACTCTAAAAATGAGAGTAAACAAAAGGGTTTATATGAGGGTTAACTAACCAGTGCAGTTAGTTAATATCACAACATGTATAGGCTTTTTGGGTGTAATCCTATAATTTTGCCAGTTTAGAAAATGTCACTCCATCTATTAAAAATAGTGCTTATTATTGTCATCTCGAATAGATATACCAAGCCAAGTTCTAAAGTTTACAACATCACCGACACACTCATAATTTTGTGGAATTTGGGTAAACATTTAGAAATGGATAAGGCTAAATTCTCACAATATCTAACAAGGGTTATGTGTGCGGGTTATGTATTGTTAATGCGGGTCTGTATACCAACATGACTACAACACACATAATTCCAGAATATAAATACTCCACCAAACTCATCATTTTCGTTCAGTAAGGTCCTATATAAGATATAAGAAAAACCAATGCAATTCTATATCCGGTATTCGACGGTTAGAAAACAAAAACAAAAAACTATACAGGAAATCGATACGCCATATCCCAAAACCAGGATACGCCGTATTGAGACCTGTAAAAAGTATCTAAGGTACGGGTCATATTTTCAAATACGCCATATCATATTCATGAATACGCCGTATAGACAAGTCTGACAATAATGTTTAAATGCATAAATTAAAAGATTAGATAACGTCCAGACCATCATTACGCCGTATCCATTAAGATTGGATACGCCGTATCGAAAGTCTGGGAAGACAAACTCGATAAAATTTAAGAAAATACATTTCGGGTTGTCTCTCGGCAAGCACTTTTGTTTACAGAAAAGTCTTTAAGTTAGACTTTCCCCAGTTTTATCCAATCCTTGTAAAATAACTTAGGGTCGAACGGGATGCCAAATGGCACATTAATTTATAATAATATTTAATGGCATCTCTTTGTTGAGAAAATTTCAAGTCACGATATTAATACATGATTCCATGATAAAAGTATTAGCAGTGAAAAATTTGCTAATTGTATCATGACTTGTTTCCAAAAGATTATTTGACTCGTGTATATCGATACTTATTTCATCAGGTAATGGTTCGACAGATATATCCTTCGAAGATTGTTTGATATCGATTTCATCATTATCATTGTCCGAATTTGATTTTAAATCATTGAAAGAAACTCATTTATAAGAAAATGAGTTTTTATAATATGTAAAAGTGTAATTTTCGTCATCAGATTCGTCAAACGATATTACGAAATCAAAACCAACCTTTTTAACATGATGAGCACTTACCCTAGGCTCAGATGAGACTCCCGGTTCAGATGTCAGAGAATCTTTGTAGAGAATGGCTGGGAAATATGTTTCAGAATCTTTGAAGTAGTCAATATCTTGAAAATACATGACCTTACCATACGTAGCAGTTTCCCAGTTAAACTCTTAACCATGCCTACGTGCTTTTTCAGCTTCAATCTGAATATACTCCTCCATAGTGATGTCGGGGTCGTCCATTTCATGTAATAAATTGGCTAGGAAAGAAAAAGGTCAAATAGACTAATATGTCGTATCGATGTTTGAAGTCGAACACGTTGTATTGGGTTAGAAAAAGTTTATACGCCGTATCCAAGAAGTTGAATACGCCGTATTCAGTATTCGACTCAGAAAGTTACAGCGAATTGTAATAATGCAGAAAAACACATAAATACACAATATGAAAAAAATACAATGCAAAAAATCAAACACACAAAACAAACACACAAATATGCAAATTAATCTATACTAAAACACTAATAAATAAGAATTAAACAACTTCACTCCCCGGAAGCGGCGCCAAAAACTTGATGTGTCGTTGTGCGTAGGTTTTATTTGTTATCAAGTTTTACTATTTATATTTTGCCGACAATACCTAAGAACAACACTAACGGGCAGTGTACCCGATCAGTTGTAGGTTCATTGGTAAGTAGGGTGTCGATCACGAAGAGTGAGAGCGTTAATACTTAAATCTATCAGTATTTTAGTTATCTATGTTAGTTCGAAATTATTCTATTCTATGTTAAACCTAAGTTAATCCTAAACTAATGCAAAAAAGGGGGGTTTTAGCCTGAGAGACTGGCACGGGGTTTAGTTATCTAACCTAAGGTTTTGATGACAATTAACACACACAAGCTGATAGACAGAAGATAAAGAAGCGGTCAAGCCTAATGTGAGGAAAATGTATTAGCCAGTTTAAACTAATAATATGCCTTGATTGTCTATTCGTGCAATGATTGTATTAATTCGTTAGTGGTTTATCATTCCAAAGTTAGGTGGGTCTTCTCCCTAAACTCGAGGTTTATCGCTAGTTAATCCTGTCATAATTAACCTAAACCCCCATAAAGCTCACACCGTTGATTATAATCTATCTAGGAAACTATATTGGTGGTTATATTGAATCCTATCTCATGAAGGCTTTACCAACTTACTGCTTAACAAAAGTTCATATACTAGTAGTCCACACCCACTTAACTACCTATGGAAACATGACGTTATGTGTAGTCCTAATTCACCGGCTTAGTCTACCTATCCACTTAACCATAGATCAAAACATGGCTTTCTATTGGTGATCATATTAGTCTAGCTATATAAATAAGCGTTATGTGCTTCTATCCCGGACTCTTAGCCTACACCCACATAGCACCGAAGTTGCAGCGCATTAAATATGTAGGACTAGACCCAGTTGAGGGATAGGTAAAACATATAATTAAGCACATAAATGGGTATGAAGTGATAAACATAATCAACATGCAACGAATAAAGAAAAATTGATATAAAGACAAATTAAAAGATTACATTATCATAAACATGGATAATATCTAAAGGTATTAGTCGAAAGTCATTGTAACAATACACGAAATCATAGATGAACGATTAAACATAATGCTAACCGAACACGTATAGTGGAGTGTAGAGATTACAAGGGTTTTCCTATGGATTGGAACACTTTGCAGGACCTTCTTGGTTCTTTTTTTGTCTGGAAATTAAACTTGGCGGTTAATGCATACTTAAAATCGTATTTAGGGTTTAGTATTTATAGACTCTGAAAATTGGTCGATACGGCATATTGAAAAGGTTCAATATGGCGTATTGGGGTTATTTGGCGTGGACTCCACGAATAAAATATTCCAATTTTTTCTTTAGCTTCCTTCAATACGACGTATTTAGTTTTTGGATACGGAGTATTGAGACATTTGGATACGTAGTATTAGGGTCTTCTCGTCATGAATGTCTTTGATGAAGTTAGGGCACAGATACGCCGTATCTTCAAGATAGATACGACGTAGTGGGTAAAACCAACGTGTTCTTCTTCGTTGACAAAAGTATTATATATAGCGTATTGTTGATGTGGATATGGTGTATTCTTCAAATTAAGGCAATGGTCTTTAAGTTTGTCAAAGTCTTGGATACGGCGTATATTTCTAGAATGATACACCGTAGAGGTTTTCAGAATTAGTAGACTTTCTTGAACTCTTTGTGTATGCTCCAAAATGCGTGCCTTTTCACTAACATTCACCATATGCTCGATATTTACTGCAAATAACAAATATAAGCGATTAAGTACCAATTCATGCATAAATAGTATAAAATGAGCAATATAGCTAGGATAAATGATGCTATAAAATAGACGTTATTTGATGTCACTAGCGTCCAAAGGTGACGGCTATTGAAGAATCCAAGGACTTGTCAACACTACTTCTGGTTGAACTTATTGGTAACTTGAAAGTCTATGAAGTAGTGCTTGAGAAGGACTTAAAGGCTTCTAAAAGTAAGAAGGAAAGATACAAGTCATTGTCTCTAAAAGCTAAGAAAATGTCAAGTGACAAAGAAGCTTCGTGTTTGGATAGTGATGATGAGGAGTATGCTATGACAGTTAGGGATTTCAAGAAATTCTTTAGAAGAAGAGGAAAATTCACCCGTCAACCGTACGACGACAAAAAGGCCTTTCAAAAAGCGAAGGAATAAAAGAAAGGAAAAGAAGACCGTAGGTGTTTCAAGGGTGGCGATCCGAATCACTTCATAAGTGATTGTCCCAAACACTCCTACAATGACCAAAAGGAATTTGTTGGAGGATGTTGAAGAGATATTGATAAAGATGATGATCCCAAGAAAGACAAGATTTATCTCATGGCTCATGACTCAAATAAGGTACTTTTCGATACTCCTTATTATAGTAGTTCCTTAGATGAAGAATCTTTGCAAAATGAATATAATAAGATATGTAAAATTAGTCTTAGAATAATCAACAAGAACAAACACCTAAAAACTAAAAATGAGATCCTAGACAATGAGGTTTGTGAACTTAAAGAAAGGTTAAAGTGGCTAGAGAAAAGTAAGGAAACTAGTGAAGAGTGAAAAACGTGTATCGACCTTCATACATAAATTGATTCACTTTCCTTAAAACTTGCTAAGTTTGAAAATAGTAGTCACTTTTTGCAAAAAATGATTAAAAATCAAAGATTACATAAAGATAAAAAGGGTCTCAGATTCACGAAACATAAAGCTTCGACTAGGGAAGATAAAACGTAAAAAATGGGCCAAGAAAGTGCCAAAATGCCTTCTATGGACCCGACTCACCCGGTACACTCTGACAAGGTACCGGCTAGTGCAAACGGAGGGTACCAGGAAATTGTATCAGAAAATGAAACTTTAAAACCAATTTTGCAAAACAGAAGCGAGTTTGTCCAAATAACTAAGAAAACCTCACCTAGTACTACTATAGGAAATACCAAACAAACACCAGCACTAAAACTTGGTCAAGGACATGGAAAAGGTAAAACACAAACACGACCTAAAACACCTCTTAAGCGACCTAACATCGTATACCCTAAAAGCGACTACCATAAAGTTGGATGGAACTATTTAACAAATCAGGGATATCAATTTCAACCACCTAACTTTGGTTCTTGGGGATCTTACCCTCCATTTCCTTACATGAACCAACCAAACGGTATATTTAATGCTAACGGGCCCATGAGATATTGGGGACCAACCTCTTGAGTTCTTTTATGCTTTTAGGTATATCTAAATGTTAAATTGGAACCGAATGAATGGATTAAGCATAGTGGTTGTACAAGACATATGACGGGTAACAAGGATCTTTTCTCCACCTACGAAGCCATCAATGGAGGTAACGTGGTGTTTGCTAGTAACACAAAAAGCAAGATCATTGGCAAAGGTACGATCACTCACAACTCCCTAACTATTTATGATGTTAGTCATGTAGAAAATCTAAATTTCAACTTGCTTAACATAGGTCAAATATGAGATAAAAAGTGCAAAGTCATTTTTAGCGAAACCGGTAGTGAAATACTTAAAGACGACATTACCATAGGAAGAGGGATTAGAAAAAATAGACTATTTGTAATGAAAATTAGTAACTCGCCAAAGGATAACTTGTGTCTAACTTCAATGGATGATACTTTGATCCTATGGCATCGAATATTGGGTCACGCCAATATGCGACTTATACAATCGTTATCATCTAAATAGCTTGTTAGAAACTTACCAAAACTAAAATTTGAAAACATTTTTGTGACGCTTGCAACATAGGGAAACAATTTCACGCAAGCCATTAGGCTAAAAACATGGTTTCAACTACTAAGTCTCAAGAACTTTGAACCACTCTATTCTATCTCTAAATAGCGCGGTGTCTCAACTCCAATATCTCAACCACGACTAACTGCGACTTTTAGTTCTTATGGAGGTACGTACTTAGCGCCCTCCAGAGATCGCAACTGACACAATGAGCTCACAAAACGGAATATCAGTGGATAATGTCATACAATGGCTCGATTTAACAAATTGTAGGACCCGAGATCCTTCTCATGACAGAGGAGTATCTTATTATCTCTCAACACACTGGCGTCTCTTTAGGTACAGATCTTATCAACAGATTATATAGAAGTCAGGAGAGACACCTGAGAATGAATTAGCTCTGATACGATCAAAAGGGAATCGGTCCTCTCTGCCACACATGAGCCTACACTCTGAGTACCGTTGAGCTACTTAAGGCGCGCAGAGCACCATTGATTCATACCCAACTACACGACTGAGCCAACGAGATATTAGTTATTAGTAACAGATAACCACTGTGCGAGAACCTGATAAACAATCAACCTTAGTGACTCTACAACATTCTTGAGCAGACAAGTCGTAGAAGATCACTAGCGTCAACACACCGAGACGACTTGATATGTGTTAGTCTGTAAAATATATAAATTTCAACTTTGCTCCTACTAACTAGATCACACAGGAGATAGAGAGAGCAGTAAAGTGCAAAGTACTCTTCAGCGCATACACAACCGTGTGATTGAGAAAATACAACACTTAAAGTACCGACCTCCATCTACATTAGGAGCGAATGTAACAGGTGTGGGGCATTCAGTGAAACTCTGAGAGCATCTATATCTGTGCTACTTGAAAATTAGTACTTCATCACAGATAACGGACTATCAACTCACAGAGACTAGTCGCGCGCGCGACTTCCTCCCCTATTACAATACAAATTGTCAGAGAGTAGAGTATGAGACCTATGTATGAGATTCCACATCTAGTGCTCTCTTTCAGTGAGAGATGAGAGTGGTACTACACTACCAATTAAGTGCGACCACAAGCCAATACGTTAACTCATCTACCAATAGCATCTAGTTAGAAACTTACCAAAACTAAAATTTGAAAACATTTTTGTGACGCTTGCAACATAGGGAAACAATTTCACGCAAGCCATTAGGCTAAAAACATGGTTTCAACTACTAAGTCTCAAGAACTTTTACATATGGACATGTTTGGTTCGTCAGCCATCCAAAGTTATGGAGGAAACTACTATACTTTGGTCATTGTCAATGATTATTCAAGATATACTTGGACTAGAATTTTGAAAAATAAAAATGAAGCATTTGACCATTTTAAAATTTTAAGTAATAAAATCCAAGTACAAAAAGGTTGTCCCATTGTGTCAAGCTGTACGGATCACGGTCGGGAATTTGATAACGAGATACAATCTGGATCATTTTGTGATGCTAATGGTATCACTCACAACTTCTTGGCTCTACGTACTCCTCAATCAAATAGGGTAGGCGAACGTAAAAACAGAACTTTACAAGAAATGAGTCATACTATACTTAATGAACAATCTATGTCTTAAAAGTTTTGGTGTAATACCGTCGACACCTCCACCTATATTTTAAATAGAATTTTAATTAGGCATTTTCTCAGAAAAACTCCTTACGAGATTTTCAAAGGTAAAAAGCCTTCCTTAGAATACTTTAAAGTTTTCGGTAGCAAATGCTTTATTCTTAACACCAAAGATTATCTCACTAAATTCGACCCTAAATCAACCGAAGGCGTATTCCTTAGATATTCCCCCAATAGCAAGGCTAATATAATCCTAAACAAAGAAACCATAGAAATCGAAGAATATTTAAATGTAAGATTCGATGAAAGTCCTCCTCCAAAATCATCACCTTTAGTAGATGATGATATAATCAAAAGTCAAATCATAGAAAAACAATTAAAAGAATTGAAGACAAGGAAAATGGACCATTAAACAAATAAATTTTCAACATCAAAGAAACAAAAGATCACCCATTAGAAACGGTCATAGAAAAACTTAACGAAAGAACCTTAAGGTCTCAAGTCCAAAATCAAAGCAATTTCTTTTGTTTTATGTCATCCATAGAACCTACAAATATTAAAGAAGCCATTAAACACGAAAGTTGGACTATGGCTATGCAAGAAGAATTAAACCAATTTGTAACAAAATGATGTTTAGAGCCTTGTTCCACCTCCCTAAAATCAAACCATAATTGGTACAAAATGGGTTTTTAAATACAAATTAGATGTAAATGGTGTCGTGTCTAGAAACAAAGCTAGGCTTGTTGCATAAGGATACAACCAACAAGAACGAATATATTTTGACGAGACATATGCTCCAATAGCAAGGTTAGAATCTATAAGAATCCTCCTTGCATATGCTTGTGCAAATGACTTCAAACTTTTTCAAATGGACGTCAAAAGTGCCTTCCTAAATGGTTTTATAAATGAAGAAGTTTATGTGTCTCAACCTCCCGGTTTTGTTGATTTAAAAAAACCAAATCACGTGTATAAACTTAAAAAGGCTCTTTATGGACTTAAACAAGCACCCAAAGCTTGGTATGATAGACTCAAAGCTTTTCTCCTAGAACATAAGTATACCATGGGATTGGTAGATGATGAGGTGTCATTTTATACACTTTTTGGGGTCATTTAACCTCCTAAATCATGCAAATATGCCCAAAATACATGCTTAATCATTTGTTTTTATGTTTTTAAAATTTAGGAAGCTTTTGGTAGAAATACACGTGACTTGGGCTCATTTGGAGAAGAAACAGACAAGATTACAACTCTACACCAAATTTCAAGAAGAAAATGCATATAGTGGCTGGAGACGACGTCACGATTCATTGTGACGGCGCCAGGGCGTACAAAAGACGGCGTCATGATTTTGACGATGACGTCAAGATCCAACCAACTTATGAAGCCCTAGAAGATTCGGTGGGGCGACGACGTCAGGATTATAACGCGATGCCGTCGCGCCCGTTTTCCTATATATACAAACTCGATTTTAGGGTTTTTAGTGTGTAACTTTTGAGAGACGAACCCTACCTTTAGAATTCAATTGTAGCAGCTATTAGGCTCATTTATTGGGGGTCAAACCCCTCTTGTATCATCCTTAAACACATGTTTTAATCAAGGGAAGTCTTCTATCTTTTATCATTCAATATGTCTATGTGTTGTTTGATTGATTCTTGTTCTTCGCTTCCTTATAATATGTTAGGCTAGATCCATTAGTATTTACTTATTATTTCATGAAACTTAGTTTGTAGATCCTTTTAATTGGCTATAAAATATTACATTAGCATAGACGTCTATGGAAACGTGAGTGTGTAAAAAGGATACCATCCGTAACAGTCTTCATACTACCTTACCCCTTATATGGTTGATCCCTCTTAAGTGTTTTAATGCATGTAACGTACTCTTAGCGGCCTTGTAATAGTCTTCATACTACATTACCTATGTGTTGCCTTAACGGCATATTACATAGACGCCGTTTTTGTGTAATTCGTTCATGACTAAGGAAATACTTACACAGATCATCACAAGTGTGCCAAAGCAATAGAATTAGGAGAAGAAAACTAAGGAGTAGTGCATGATTAAGTAAATACGTTCGTTTACCATATAAGTTTCCACCAAAATTAGTTTAGATTTATTTTTATCTTAATTAGTTAAAACCAAAACCAACCTCTCAAAACCTGTATTTTGCCTGCTTTCATAAAATATAAAATACCAAAATAATCTTCTTTCAACCCCTTAGCCCTCTGTTATATTCTGTTTGAGCCTTCCCAACCTATTCCTCTAGAGAACGATAATAACCCCCGAGTCTATCCTATACTGCACTACAACGGTTAGGTATACTGGTTAGGGAGTTGTAAACCTCTTTATGAGTCGCAACACCTACATTAGTAGATAACACTTTATTTACCAAGAAAAGAGACTCACATATCATCATTGTCTAAATATACATGGATGACATTATATTCAGATCAACTTGTCAAGTGCTTTGCGATGATTTTTCTAAAATCATGCATGACGAGTTCGAAATAAGTATGATGGATGAATTGAATTTCTTCCTTGGTTTACAAATCAAGCAACTAGAAGATGGAATCTTTTTCAACCAATCTAAATACATTAAAGAAATGCTTAAGAAATTCGTTCTAATAGACTCAAAACAATAATGTCATCCAAAACCAAACTTACCCGGGACTAAGACGGGGAATCCGTTGACAACACAAAATATCGTGGCATGATCGGTAGTTTACTCTATCTCACAGCTAGTCGGCCAAATATCATGTTTAGTGTTTGTCTATGCGCCCATTTTTAAGGAAGATCCCAAATCCTCTCATCTTGAAGTCGTCAAAAGGATATTTAGATACATTAAGGGAACAACACATTTAGGATTATGGTATCCCAAAGAAACGGGTATAGAAACCATAGTTTACGCCGATTCCGACCATGCAGGAGACTATGTCGATCGCAAAAGTACTAGCGGTATGTGCACCTTCATAGGATGTTTCCTCATATCATGGTTTTCCAAGAAACAAACTTCCTTAGCCATTTCAACCACATAATCTGAATACGTATCCGCAGGCAAAGCATGCCAACAAGCGTTATGGATGAAACAAGCACTCGTAGACTATGACATTAAACTAGATGACATACCCGTCCTATGTGACAATAAAAGTGCCATCGACCTAAGTATAAACCACGTCCTTCACTTTCGCATCAAGCATATAGAAATCCAACGCCACTTCCTCCAAGATAATGTTCAAAAAGGGAACATATCTATAGAAAGGTTTCCTCCGAAGACAACATTACCAATATTCTAACTAAACCACTTAAACGTGAACCTTTTAACTTTCTTATACTAGGACTAGGTCTCGTGGAACCAAACGCTTAATAAATCTTAAAACATACATCACATCCAAAAGCTAACTTCCTTAGTCTAACAGCCCATGCTGTGATGATGCGTTTACGACGAGTACACGTAAGAAAACTCGTATTCTGATTGCTTGCCCTACACTCTCAGAAATATGCTCCCAGGACATCGTATATTTACCTCAACCACACTACAAAACCTTTGCCTCGACCAACGGTCTTTGAATCTGCAGGATTTCACCATCAAATAGTAGGATTATCTCAAACCCGAGTCCCTCTAAAAGGATTACGGTGATTCCATAAAATCTCTTTTTCTCCTCTAATCTGAGTCTAGGATTCTATTTCGCACTGAAAAATAAAACTTTCGGGAATTTTCATCATATTACTATATTTATCCATACTATGTACTATTATGTATGCATTTGCATCATCAAAAGGTTTTTCTTATTTCATTCAAAACCCAAAAGAAAATTTTTCTTTTAAAAACTTCTCACGACTAGGACACACATAATTTTTTTATTGATCAATACAAAACAAAAACATTTTATTCATGCATCACTTCATATGTCTCTTGAATGATAAAGGGAATACACAGTCAACATGAATTTTCATGTACATTCAACCAGTGACGAAGCCAGAATTTTCGGTACGGGTGGGCCAAATTTGAATATAGCAATTAAGTAATAGAATGTCATCATGAAAAGATAATATAATTCTAGTTTTCTATTTCAAATGCATATGGATAATACACAACATGACTTGAACAATAAAATTTTGATCTAAAAATTAGACTAAAATTGGACGATATATGTGTTCAAATCAATTCGAAGCATTTAACAAAAATAATACCCTTGCATACATGTGAAAAACAAAAGTAAAGATACAAAAAATGTGTAAACTTTCTGTAGGTCCAGCCCTGGATAGATCTTCAAGCTTGTTAAGGTTGTAGAGTACTTATGTAATCACAAGAAACTCTAAGAGAGACTCTAGCAAGTTAAACTATTGTTTACGCGGAAAATAAACAACAGAGTTAAAGAAGAATTACTCAAACAATGATCCTCTATGGATCTTTTCTATTAACAATAAAAGTGTTTTTCAATCCGTCACTTTCATCTATGACCGTAGGTTTCTTAAATACTCATGAAACCCTAACAACCTCTTACCTAAGACTCGCTAAAGAGATAAGTATTATCACTTCCTAGGATATCTCATGCATATCCTTATCACTAACTAACTATACTATCAACTCGGAGTAAGCATAATACTACCAGGACTAATATTGTTCTACCAGCAGGAATAACTTTTGATCTGCCAGCACTAACTATAACATTATCCTTACCAGTAGGAACTACATACCTACCAGCAGGAACTTTTACTCTACCAGTAGGAACTACATACCTACTAGTAGTAACTATCTATTACAATATTCCTAACAATCCTCCCCTAAACTTGAATTTGACACAGTTAACTTCAAGTTTCTAGATAGATCTTCACTTGTAAGCTTGAGGATTGAGACTGGACTATGAGCAGCAGCTAAAGCAACATCCAAAAGAAGTAGGAACACAAAACCAATGGATGCTGACGGTGAAACCTTGAACCAGCAGCAACAATGTTGAATCTCCAAAATTCCACGAACTAGCAGCATCGAAGAACCATCTCAGCAACATGATATCCATCAAGTCAGGGTTACATACTATTCTCATCACATCCCATGGTGTGTTAACTCCTGGGAGAGGTGAATCAAAGAAAAGTAATGGATTTGATGAAGCCTTTACCAAGTAGCCATTAACTCTTGGGCTAGCTAACTCTTTGGTGGAATCATGACATCACCCTGGTGAGTTAATAACCAGTCCAATTCTTAGAACATGAATCATTGGTGAATTGGAATACCCTAATGATTTTTGGCAAATCATCACAGCCATTAACGGATTTGATATAGTCTTTACCAAGAGCCGTACCCTCTTGGACTAGCCACTCTTTGTTGTAACAACCTGGTGAGTGAAAACCATATAGTTTTTAGCAAACTATTACAGCTATCAACGGATTTGAGCAAGTCTTTACCATGAGCCGTTTGCTATGGACTAGCCACTTTTCATTCCAAGAATATGGCAAGTGAAAACCATCCAGTTTTGGGTAACCTGGCAACCATCAACGGATTTGGAAATCACACCAGAGCCGTACCCTCATGGTGAATCAACTCTTTCTTGTCTGTGAGACATGGTGAGTTGAACACCATTTGTTGTGCGGTGGTTAACCAACACCCAATCCCTTAAAATGGCTCTGTTTGTACAAAATACACTGCAATAAAACCAAGCAGCATGCCAAAAACTCTAAAAGGCCTAATAAGCTATAAATCGACTTATATTGTTAATCCAAAATAAGTTCTATTTGAGTTGTCTTTTCAAAATAAGCTAGAAAAATAAGCCAACTAATATAAGCCGAAATACCATAAGCTAGAAAAATCATTCCATTTTGTTACCTAGTTGGGCCGAACGAAATAATAAGCCTATTAAGCTCAAATAAGCCCTTCGTGGCTTATTTATAAGCCGAACCAAATAATAAGCTACTAGTACGTATTTTAATTACATAAAAATAACCACGATCACAAACTATATTTTCCTTGTCCTTCTTTTATTATTTTTGAGCAATATGTATAACCTTTTAAGGTTTACGTAGTTTCAAAATCTTTATTTTTACGAAACAAGTTGTACAACTAGTATTTATGCATTAAGATGATCTCAAAAGTACAAGAATTTAACAAAGATAAAGAGACTAAAAAAAAGAATTGTTGAAGGATGATTTAAGACTCGAAACAACCAAACATTATTTAAAACTAACCAGATACAAATAAGTTATTAACCACGAACAATATTCATCAAAGTATTTTTGATCAAGTTTAAGAAATTTTAAGAGTATATCTGTGTGAGGTTAGTGTCGAACAAGAGAGCAAAGAAAGAAGAGAGAAAACTCGAAGTTTATGTGTGTGAAAATAATGAGAAGAGAATGAGATGAGAATGGTATGTATAGACAAAAGTTTTTAACACACAATGTAAGTTGTTGTTAAGAATGGCGTGCGGCATGGATACAAGAGCAAGAGGGGACCAACTTGAACTCCAATGATATCATAGTGTGTACAAGTACTGATTCACATGGTGCAAATATGATTCATTGATTTCAAAATTCCCAAAAGGTATCCAAGTGTGTATGGTTGGTAGTTTGGAAGCATACTAGCCAAAGAAGGGGGACCAATTTGGTCTCCACAATTCTAGGGACATAGTGGATGCTTTTATTTAATTTATAAGGTTTCGTGCACAAGTATAAGTTATTAATTAAATCGATCACGCAAGTAACGAAAAATGAATAACGGCTCTACGAAAATTATTGAAATTTCAAATATCAATTAAAAATGTAAAAACACATTTATTGACAAATGACTATGACGATTGGATGCACGGATCACTTCCGGTAATGATTCTCAGTAAATAACGAAACAACTTCCCGGCTAAACGTAGAAATTAACAAGAACGGTCAAAAATTCTATATCAAACGGAAACGGCTAAAATATTGATTGGAAATTTGCGGGGTGTCACATCCTTTCCCTGTTAAAAGAGCCTTGCCCTTAAGGCTTACGACGTAGCATCTGCCACGGGTGCAAAATTTGGGAAAAGATGAGGATACTTCTTTCTCATTTGATCTTCATGCTCCCAAGTAAACTCAGGACCTCTACTAGAGTTCTAGCGTATCTTGACAATCAGAATACGGCTTTGCTTTAGACGTTTGACCTCACGGTCCAATATCTCGAAGGGTTCTTCAATGAAGTAGAGTTTGTCGTCAACTTGGATTTCATCCAACAATATAGCAAGAGGTTCGTCAGACATGCATTTCTTCAAATTCGAGACGTGAAACGTACTATAAACTTTACTCATCTACTTCAGAAATTTAAGTCGATAGGGAACGGTTCCTACTTTAAAAATGTTCTTAAAAGGTCTAATATAACAAGGGTTCAGCTTTCCCCATTTGCCAAAACGTATCACCCCTTTCCATGGCGATACTTTCAACATTACCTTATCTCCTACTTGAAACTCAAGGGGTTTTTGTCTTACGTCGACATAACTCTTTTGACGATCACGGGCAGCTTGGATATGGCTCTTAATTTGAACGATCTTCTTAGTTGTCTCGTGGATGATCTCTAGGCCAGTGAGCTGACTATCTCTGACTTCAGCCCATCAGATAGGTGATCAACACTTGCGCCCATACAATGCCTCAAATGGAGCAGCCTTAATGCTAGTATGGTAATTGTTGTTATACGAAAATTCCACCAACAGTAAGTGTCTATCCCAACCTTTTCCAAAGTTGAGTACACAGGCACGTAACATGTCCTCTAATGTTTGAATGGTCCTCTCACTCTGACCATCGGTCTGCGGGTGATAAGTTATACTCATATCCAATCGAGCACCTAATGCTTTATGAAGAGACTTTTAAAAATGTAAGGTAAATTTCCCATCATGATCGGAGATGATCGAAACTGGCACTCCATGCCTTAAGACTACTTCCTTCAAGTACTGTCTCATCAACTTCTCTAACGTGTCATTTTTTCTCATAGGTAAGAAATGAGCAGACTTAGTGAGATGATCAAGGATTACCCAAATCGTGTCTTGACAGGTTGCCATCTTTGGCAATTTAGTCACAAAATCCATCATTATATTCTCCCATTTCCATTGCGGGATTTCTAGTTGAACCAACAACCCAGATGGCTTCTGATATTCTACCTTAACCTTGGCACACGTTAAACACTTGCTGACGTAGGTGGCAATTTCTGCTTTCATGTTGGGCCACCAATATAGCTACTTCAGGTCTTGGTACATCTTATCCGATCCAGGATGGATGGAATACTTTGACTTATGAGACTCATGCATAATCAAAGCTCTCAGGTCACAAAAATGCGGAATCCAACTTTGATTGTTCAAACATAATGTTCCGTAAGCACGAGGTTCTAGCTTGTTAATCATACCATGCAGATCTTCGTTGATGAATTTCTCTTCTTTTCTGGCTTCTGATTGAGCACTCAGAATCTGCTTAGGAAAATTCAAACCAATAGTCATAACTAAGGCCCGAACTCGTAGTAGCTTGCTTCTTTCCTTTTGGCTCAGGGCATCAGCCACCACGTTCACCTTTCCTGGGTGATATCAAATCTCACAGTCGTAGTCGCTCAACAACTCTAACCACCATTGTTGTCTCATGTTCAGCTCCTTCTAATCAAGAATATGTTGCAAACTCTTGTGATAAGTGAACACGACAGACTTTGTACCATACAGATAGTGTCTCCACATCTTTAGGGCAAACACTACTACACCAAGTTCTAGGTCGTGTATGGTATAGTTCTTCTCGTGAACCTTGAGTTGGCGGGATGCGTAAGCTATGACTTTCTCCTTTTGCATCAAAATCGTGACTAAGCCTTTATGCGAAGCATCGCAGTATACCACGAAGTTCTCTCTTCCCTCGGGGAAAGCCAAAATCGGCGCACTACATAATTTTTGTTTCAACAGCTGAAACGCAACCTCTGCCTTTTCTCCCGAATCAAACTTCATGCTTTTCTGAGTTAACTTCATCATAGGCCTAGCGATTTTTGAGAAACCTTTGATAAATCGTCGGTAGTAACTGGCCAAACCTAGATACTGATGAATCTTGGTTGGTGTCTTGGGTGAAACCCAATCTTTGATTGACTCAATCTTAGCGGGATCAACGTTAATGCCTTCACTATCAATCACGTGACCAAGAAATTATACACTTGACAGCCAAAACTCAAACTTTGAAAACTTGGCATACAACTCCTCCTTTTTAAGTAATCTCAGAATTAAATTAAGGTTCCCTTCATGCTCCTTTCTGCTCATAGAGTGGATCAAAATATCATCGATGAATACGATCACGAATCTATCTAAGTACGGTTTGCACACCTGATTCATCAAATCCATGAATACTGCCGGTGTGTTAGTCAAGGCAAACAACATTACTTGGAACTAGTAGTGGCCATAGCGAGTCCTAAATGCTGTCTTTGGAATGTCTTCCTCACGAACTCTGAGTTGGTGATAACCTGATCTTAGGTCGATCTTAGAGTAGACTCTTAACCCTTGAAGTTGATCAAACAAGTCGTCGATTCTCGGAAAGTGGGTATTGGTTCTTCATAGTAAGTTTGTTTAGTTCATAGTAGTCGATACACATCCGAAAAGATCCATCTTTCTTTTTGACAAACAAAACCGGAGCTCCCCAGGGTGAGGGATTAGGTCTTATAAATCCTTTGTCAGAAAGTTCTTGCAATTGAGTGGATAACTCTTGCATTTCGGCTGGTGCTAATCGATATGGGGCTCGTGCTACAGGTGCAGCACCGGAGACTAAGTCGATTTGAAATTCAACTTGTCGAGCAGGTGGTACTCCAGGCAAGTATTCTAGAAAGACTTCCATAAATTCATATACAATCGGCACGTCCTCAAGTCGCTTCTCCTCTAACTTATCGTCAGTCTTCTTGGATGTAACTTGTGCTAGATAAACTTGACATCCCTTCTGTATATACTTTTGGGTCTTCGTACACGATATGATATTCAGCTTTGACTTACTTCCGCCATCACAATCATTACCTCGGATTATCAACACCTCATCTCTATAAGGGATACGAACGACCTTCTCGTTACAAACGATCAACGCGTGGTACTTCGCCAACCAATCCATACTGATGATGACGTTAAAACTACCAAGTTCTACGGGCATCAGATCTATGTCGAACGGATGACCTAATAATCCTAATGTGAAACCTCTAAGGACAACATTGGTTTCTAAAATTCTTCCACCGACAAGTTCTATGGCATAACTAGGGTTTAAAGTAGATGGTGCAACATCACGCAAAGCACTAAAGGTAGACGACACAAAACTCCTATCGACACCCAAATCGAATAACATAGAAGCATAACAGTTATTAAGAAGGAACGTACCGTGACGACATTGGAATCGGGGTTTGCTCCTTCTCCTCCAATGACGTAAGCCGTTGTTGTAGCTTTGTTACCTCCATTCTGGTTTCCAGTCTTGTTTCCAGTCTTGTTTTCGCGATTCTAATTCCTCAACTTAGGACAATCCTTCCTAAAATGTCCCGGCCTTCCGCACTCATAACAAACAATACCCGGCTGATTCCCGACTGGGGCCCTTTGGGTGTTTGAAGTAACAGCGGCCGTATAATCCCTAGTCATATGACCGACTCTCTTACAGTTTCCACATCTCACAGTACACGGCCCTGTATGGTGCAACTTGCACTTGTTGCAGTAGGGAAGAGATCCAACATACCCTTTTTTCTCATTGTTCACGGCCGTGTAAGCCCTTGCTATATTTTAGGCTCCAACATTTTGCCGCTTGAAAGCTGGTTCCTGCCCATGGTTGTTTCTGGGATTGTTCTCTAACCTCCTTTTGTTTTTAGCACTTCTAGCATATCCCTTCAGCTTTTGATCCATTAAGTTGTTGGCAATGCAAATTTCATCTTGAAGTTTAGTGGGCTCAGCAGCGATCACATTCCCCTGAATATTGTCAGGTGAACCTCCAACGAATCTCTCGACTTTGTCCTCTTCATTTGGGACCATTCTAGTACAGAGCAGCACCAATTCTTGAAATCTTTTGGTGATACAGATCGACTTTGTCCTATAGATCCTTTTCGTTAACTCCTTCACGTATCCTTGATGCTCCAGATCGTGTGTTAGGCATTGTCCTACAACATAACAATACACAACATGATGAAATTTCATGGTGATACAAGATTATTAACGGGGTTCGAATAAAATAACATGTCTCATTACATGGAAATACATGATCATAATAACTTCATTGTTAAGCCCGGGGGATTTTTTTTTTTATTTTCTAGTAATAATTACATATGCAACAAGCGATTAATAATTATCATTTAGGTTGAGAATATCGAACATATAATAGTAAACATTAGATTTCATATCATCAATACTAATGGTTACAACATGGTTCCAAAATATAGGATTTACAAATCCCTAATAATTAGCTACTACTAGGTGCTACGGGTCAACACTAGAATAATCAAGAAACAATCTAAGAACGGTAGCTCAAGTGCCTCCTAGCACAAGCCTTGAGCCTAGCAATCCTCATACGGTCATAAAATCTGAAACATCGAATCTGTCTCATCTCCCTCTGAACACGCAACTCCCTACGCTGAGACCGGGTAACTCTCTGACTCGTAACATCCATCATGTCTCTAAGTCTCTGATCCGTCCGAACTAACACGTATAAAATATATATAATATAAATACGTACTAATAAGAAGGATAATCAATAATAGTATAGTAAGTATTTTCTGTCGGGTTCTAGAAAATCGCCTTTAACTAAAGCAATTATCAAAAACCTCCCGGGTCGTTTCCTCGGCGAGAAGTGAATGGAAATCTACGTTCAAGTTGTAAATCGAGCTTGAATAGCATAAAAGTTTTTGGGTTTGGTTTTCTAAATCTACTAAAAGGGAAAGCATATAAAAGGGAAACTAAACTTTTGGATTTAAACTATTTTTAAACTAATATTAATTTTAAGATTAAAAACTACAAGATTATACTAAAATTGATCTAAAAGATATAAATGATGAAAATGCTTGCTAAGTGACGTGAAATGTTCATTAAGTGCGGGTTTTAGGTTTAATGAATTAAAATCATTCGAAAATAAATTTCAAGAAATTAAATGACAAATAAAGTAAAGTGTTTTTTTAAAATAAATGACTAGATTTAAAATTGCATTAAAAGTAAATGACGGAATGTAAATTTGAAAATTAATATTTAAACTTTTTTAAACCCGCACTTAAATTCCAAGTCACTAATCACTTAGCAAACAAAAGTAAACTACTCACTACGCATGACAAAAATCAAATAGGCAAAAATATTAAAAAGCAATAAAAATAAATCTACACTAATTAATTGAAAAAAGGATAGAAAATGAAACCGAGATGGAGACCCGCAATTAAACGAATACCACCCGATTTATTTAGCTAAAACAACTAATCAAAGTCGGTCTAGCTAAATAAACCCGTAAGCTCCGCGCCTCATGAGTAGTCCGGTACCAAAAATAAAACAAAATTACCAAACTGTTAATCAAACACTTAATATTATGATATACTTAACAATTTAAGCAATAGATCCAAACTCGGGCCCAAATCAAATCCTAGACCAAACAACAGCCCAATCATAAAGTGGCCAAATACAAACCAAACGTGGCCTAGATGTCCAAATCGTAGCCCAAAGTTAGTCCAATCAAGTCTACTAGCAAATGAGAAAATAACATGGTCCAGTCCAGTAACCAGTTTCTTGTATGTCAAAACTACTATATTGCGTCTAATCTTATAACTTTTAATCTACTTAATAAGCTAACTCAAAATGATTACAACACTAATAAGCAACGAAATTCAAATTCTAGAAATCTAAGTGAGCGCCTTAACGAATTTATCGCATCTCAAATAAGCAATCGAAAACTTAATCTAAACACTTTAAGCTCAACTCGAATCGAACAAGCTTTCTAAATCCAAATAAACACAAACCGAATGAAAACCATTATAAGTAATAAGCTAGTAACGAGAGACTTAGAGCAAACGAATAAACCAATTAAGACTTGATGCTATAAGCTTAAACTTAATCCGAGTAAGCTATGAGAATTTAATCGAGATCTGACATAAGCTAGAAGACAAAAAGTCCAAAAAGAACTTATCCGATTAGGCAAAAGTTAAAGATAAAGAAAGGATTAAGCCAAACTTTAAACCATCATTTTATATCAATAAGCCACAATCTCTTTTACAAAATAGACTCAATAAGCTAAAAAGATTCAATAACAAAAAGCTAATAAAAAGTGTTTACAAGATTTGAAAAAAAGTAAATTACATTAAAAATAAGCTAGACAATAAACTAGAGAGAACTTAAAAAATAAAACTAAAAACTACTCCTAAAACCTCACTCCTCAAAATGAGAGGAGTGGGTTCCTTTTATAGCCAAGTTGAGGGGGAAATTATGTAAATTTCGTCCAATCATTTGAGCCTTGAGTAGCCAATCATTGCTCATTATTCTTGTACACACGGATCGTGGGAATGCAAAAGTGAATCCAACCATTTATTAGCTGCCACGTGTCCCTTGATTTAGCTTAATTTTTCCGCTGCTATCTCTACTGTTGGATCATTCGGTGCAAAATGAATTGAATTATAACAAAATTCCGCCACATGTCCTCGATCTATTGGCTCTTTCATCCTTAGTGGGAAGGCACATGTTTTAACTTGAATTATTTTCAAGTCACGTGATGGGTGATTGTATATTTCACCATTTGATATCAATTTGAGTAATTTTGGGTCAAATGAAATGAAAATGGGCCAAGTGATATAAAAATGGGCCAAATATATTAGGCTGAGTATTGCAAGATTTAGTGTTGGGCTAGAAATATTATGGGCTGGCCCGACCTATTTAAATAGGTTACGGTCTAGGCCAATAAAATCCGAGTGCACCGTTGAACTCGTTTTCTCGCACTCTTTCCACTGGTATGCTCGGGGACTTTTCACGACTTCATCTTGGTTTTAAACTTGACCAGATTGAGCTTGATAATTCCCGTCTTTGCATCATTTTTTAAATCCTTTTACCTGCAAGACATAAAAAATACCAAACAAATATATTTGCAATATAATTAAGCATATTTTAGTATTTTTTTAGTCCGATTAATAGTGTTTAAAGGGGTATAAAAGATGTGTATTTTAGCGCTCATCAGTCTCATATTATCCCGCTCCAGCTCTCTAATCCTCTCCAACATACAGCACTCTGCTGTCTTGTCGCTACGATCCTTTGTCTTTGATCCCTTTGGATACTCTTAATAGCCTGAACACGGTGGACTAGGATCTCAACAGTGTGATCATGAAATCTCTGAACCAGATCTCCCAATGTCTCATACGTGACCTCTAAAGCTCCCTCCTCCTGAGCAGGATCAGGGATATCATCATCTATCATTAGATGAGTAACTTTATCAACTCTAACCTTAACCGGGCCTCTCGCACCCGTCTCGATCTCCTTTCGATCAACAACCTCAACTACAACCCTAACATCAATCCCTCTAACTCTAAGAGCATCCGCATAAGCAACACACTAATCAATCTCTGCCTAAATCTTGGGGTCAATATAAAGCCCATCATTCCTCTCAACATTAACATCCATCTCTAAATCAGTCCCTCTAGACCTAGACAGCTCAGAACTCTCCGCCGAACTAACCTCTAAATCTGTAGCAAACTCAGAACTCCTAATCCTCTTAGGTGATGGTAAAAGATCAGCATGTGCAGAAGATAATGCTCTAGGTATAGATGAAGATAATGATATAGATGCAGTAGGGGATCTACTCCTTTTGCGAGAATGACTCATAAAAGAAGAATCATGAGATGGTCTATCGGTAATAGTAGAAGATAAACGAGGAATACTCGGTACCAATGAACATAGATGATGACTAGGTCTCATACCTGATGATGATGCTGGTAAAGAATGATCAGATGAAGAATCAGATAGGTCATCTGAAGAAGGATTCGATGAAGTCTTTGATGATGAACTCGATGATGAATCTCTCAAAGAATCATCCAAAGCAAAATGATGTGAAAAAGAGTAATTAACTGAATGTCTCACAGCAAGACGATGAGTATGCAACAGTCCAACCCTCTTCTTCGCACTCATCATGTGCACCGTCCTATTAGGATGGTAGCGGTATGGTCGACCATGAGGAATAGGCTATCCAAGTGCAAGAATCATGACTCGACGACGAGGTGCACCAGATGCTACAGGTGTACTCTGAGTAGAAAGGGTCATCTCAGTAAATGGTGTACCATGGGTGAGTGATGGTGGTGTATCAGGTGTGTCGCTATCTGGAGAATCATTAGTTGATGATAAGAATGGTGAAATAGCTGGTAGTGGTGGTATATGATCTGATGACGGATCCTCGGATGGATCAGACTCCGTATCAGATGCGGGTGAGTAATCAGGTGATGCGGGTGTATAATCAGGTGATGTGAGTGTCAATGCAGTATCAATATGAGTAGACAGTGGGGTCACAGAAGGTGTAGTGTCAAGAATAGTGGTAGGGATGGTACCAAACAAGATAACTCATCCAGCAGGTGTCCCCACACTCTCCTCCGACGAATCTGATGAAACTGAGATAACAGAGATAGCGATGACATGCACAAGCAAAAGTTTATATAAATATCCTTTATACCAACCATGCATGATGCGGGAAAAGAATGAACAAATAGGTAAATAAATGAATGAATGAATGAATAAACCATTGAATGCAGTACCGCAAAAAGGAATGCAATATAATTATAGTAATATTAGTTATACTTAGTATTTAATTACATAGTACATATACATATTACATATACGTAAGATCATGTAAGGAACATATAATCACGTAGGATCACATACTGGTTATAGACTAGACCTAGTTTATACTACCTGGTTCTCTATAACCTTGGCTCTTGATACTAATCTGTAACACCCCCAAATAGGGTGGCATCTGAATAAGCATCCAGGGGTGTGAATTTCATGAATATCTCAAGTACAAAGCATAAAGAACAACCTCTAAGGGTACGTTTTAAAAATAAACGCTGTTGCATAAATTCAAAATATTAATAAGTTTACATCAAATAAATTTAAAAGATTTAAAAGTCAATATGCCGAAGATTAAATAAGTTCAACAACGGTATTTAAAGACATATATAATTTCTGGTAAACCGGTCCGGGCAAATAGACTTCACAAAAGTCAAGCAACGACATCCATTCTAAGAACCTAAGAAAAACATGCTTAAAACATCCACATAAAGTTTGTGAATTCATAGGTTTAGTTCAAATGTTATCAATGTAGACCAAAAGATTATCAAAATGTATGCGACAGTTATATGAGATACAACTTCACATAAAGAGGCATTTACATTGCGCTAAGCTTATGACACCGAAGCTAATAATGTAATGATGGCATGTACACTACCATAGTGCTTGCCCTTACAGGTGTCCGACCAAAGACCACCTAACTAGTTTCGACATGACATATATCCGTTAGTTCTTGGTAAACTTGAACTAGCAAGTACTTCTTACCTGGATAAGGATAATTAGTCCCAATACATCTATTTATTCACTCGCGCTCACTTAACTAGCCAGTCGGTTAAAGGTGATTAAAAGTTCATGATAATTCGGGCAATATGGTCTAAACGCTACTTAGGCAACACGTCAACGGGGAAATTCTCACGTATAGTACTTGTGTCTAATTTTAAAAGCAAGCAATGTTTCTCACCCCAAGTTATAAAACATTTAATCAAAACGAGTAAAAGTTAGGCTATGAACTCACCTTGATTGGTGAATTGAAGTAGTGAATAGTCTAGAAATAAAATCACTCGATAACGAACGACGGTTCACAAAGATGACCTATGAAATGAAGGTTTGGTTCAATATCAAAGTGGTAAAGAATTATGGATAATGCATAAGGATTTACTAGTGTACTTTTGTTAATATATTTTCAAAAATTAAGTTTTGTGATCGCATAGTAGTTGAAATGTTTTTGGAAGTAAAATGAATAATAATATAATATATATTTCAGTATTATGTATATATATATATATATATATATATATAATTAAAAATATTTATTTATTTACATATATTGTTCGGCATCTTACTTTTCCATATATCTAGTTTTATCACGTGCGTTTTCTAGTATCTTCTAAGTACAAATAATTTTTAAAATTTTTGGCATGACCCGTTCGTATTTACATGTTTTCCAAAGTCGTAGACTTTAAAACCCATTTTTAAATCATTTTCAATCTACATTTCTCATCTACGAACTATACATCATCCAATCCCTTACATAACTAGTCAAAAAGACCTTTCTGACCCTTATTGGGCTTTTAGGCCCAATAAGCCTAATTTTATAATCCGAAACGTCTAACGTTCAAAATAAGTTAAACGTATAGCGTTCAAGTCGTGCAATATCAAATAAGCTATTTATGAACTTATTCAATAAGCTACACCGTGGGTTTTAAGCCTTGGTGTATTGTATTCATGTTGGGCCTTGGCCCATTAAGTCAAAAATGTAATTTTACTTATCCATATGATCCGATAAGCAACCTTTAAACGAATAAACACTCGACTCGATGGTAAGCTATCAACAAGCTCACAATAAGTCAAGACAAAGAACCATTAATCTGATCGTGGGCCTTAAGTCACGGTTTGGGCTTGTGTGTTGGGCCGAAGCCTTATAAGCTCACATGGGCCCATTAGTTAAGTCTGTTAAGCCAATAAGCATCGTTAAAGTCCTTGGTTCTCGATTAAGCTATCAATAAGCCCTCGATAAGCTAAAGTCATTAAGCCGAACCACTTAAGCTTATGAATAAGCTCGTGGTGTTGGGCCTTCGGTGTGGGACAAGGCTAAAAGGCCTAATAAGCTATATTCGGCTTATTTGTTAAGCCAAATAAGTTTATTGTGTTGTCCTTTCAAAATAAGCTAGAAAAATAAGCCAACTAATATAAGCCGAAATACCATAAGCTAGAAAAATCATTCCATTTTGTTTCCTAGTTGGGCCGAACGAAATAATAAGCCTATTAAGCTCAAATAAGCCCTTCGTGGCTTATTTATAAGCCGAACCAAATAATAAGCTACTAGTACGTATTTTAATTACATAAAAATAACCACGATCACAAACTATATTTTCCTTGTCCTTCTTTTATTATTTTCGAGCAATATGTATAACCTTTTAAGGTTTACGTAGTTTCAAAATCTTTATTTTTACGAAACGAGTTGTACAACTAGTATTTATGCATTAAGATGATCTCAAAAGTACAAGTTTTAAAAAGATTAAGAGACTTACAAAAAGAAGTGGTTTAGAAGGATGATTTATGACTAGAAACAACCCAAACGTTGTTTATAACTAACCCGGATACAATAAGTATTAACCACGAACAATATCTTCAAAGGTTTTTGATCAAGTTTGGAAAATTTATGAGTTTATGTGTGTGTTTTGGGTGGTTCGAACAAGAGAGCAAAGAAAGAAGAGAGAAAACTCAAAGTTTGTGTGTGTGAAATAATGAGAAGAGAATGAGATGAGAATGGTATGTATAGACAAAAGTTTTTGACACACAAAGTGTGTGTGTGGGTTGTATGCGTCGGCTAGGAGACAAGGAAGCAAGAGGAGACCAATTTGATCTTCTAATAAGGTCTTAGTGTGTACAAGTACTAGTCACATGGTGGAAAATATGTCTCATTTGATTTCAAAATTCAAAATGGTATCCTAAGTGTGTGTGTTGGTGGATTAGACGCATGCTAGCCAAGGAGGGGGGGGGACCATTTTGGTCTCCATAATTCTAGGGACATAGTAGATGCTTTGATTTAATTTCCAAGGTTTTATACACAAGTATAAGTTATATTAATTAAATCGATCACGCAAGAAACGAAAAGTGAATAACGGCTCCACGAAAAATATTGAAATTTCAAAATCAATTAAAAACAGAAAAACGCGTCTACTAACGAAAGACTACAATGATTGGATGCACGGATCACTTCCGAAAATGATTCTTAGTAAATAACGGAACAACTTCCCAGTTAAACGTAGAAATTAAACAAAACGTCAAAAATTCAAATTATCAAACGAAAACGGCTAAAATATTAATCGGAAATTTGCGAGTTGTCACACTAGGGAGTTGTAAAACTTCTTGTTGAAGTCTAACGACAACCGCATTTAATAATTAATTTGTTAATCCTATAAACTTTCCATGGCGACATGTCGCGGGGAAAAGAATTAACCAGCCAACGTTTTCGTTGACCGAAAACGTTGTGGGCCTGGTGTTGTTGCTAAAAAAATTAGTCGGGGATTCAATCCCCGTCATGGCTTCCCTGGCGTAGTCATTGTTAGGATTAAAAGTCTTCTTGATGATATTAAATTTACTGTAACATTTCTCATTTTCAGGTTATTTACAACTTTAATAAATTCCATTATTTATTTTTAGAGTTTTACGCGCTCGCTTTTAATTATT
>BQNB010060919.1:0-36718 GCA_026074375.1 Tanacetum coccineum
TCAACTTCAAAGGTACGAAAGGCACTGTTGGTCTTATCCGCTGGTTTGAGTGAATTGAATCAGTGTTTTCCCATAGCAACTGTACCAAAGACTGGAAGGTGAAGTTTGCTACTCGTACTTTAACTGAAGAAGCTCTATCCTGGTTGAATTATTTTGCCCAACCTATTGGGATAGAAGAAGCTTACCAGATTACTTGGGTTGAATTCAAAAAGCTTTTGATAAAAAAATACTTTCCTCGAACTGAGATCCAGCAGATGGAAGATGAATTTTACCATCTGATTGTGAAGGGGAATGATCTCAAGACATATGTGAGAAGATTCCAGGAATTGGCAACCTTGTGTCCCACTATGGTGCCAGATTCTGAGAAAATGATGGAATTTTTCATCGGGGGATTGCCTCGAAGTATTAAAGGAAATGTTACTGCCTTTAAACCTTAAACTTTAGAGGAAGCCATTAACATAGCCCGGAGGCTAATGAATCAGGTAACAAAGCACACTCCGGTGCAAGTATCAAGTGATCACAAATGAAAGTTTGACGACAGAAGAACTTTCAATAACAAAAACTACCGCATCGATAATAACAACAACTACCGTAACGCCAACACCAACAACTACTATAATTATCACCAACCACAACAGAACAGAAGACAGGAAACCTTCAGGTCTTATGCTGCCACCCCAACTGAAAACAATGGGTATACTGGAAACCATCCCTTGTGTAAGAAATGCACTCTGCATCACATAGGACCTTGCACTGTTAAGTGTAATACTTGCAACAAGGTGGGCCATCTGACCAAGAACTGCAAAAACAAAGGAACAGCCACTGGAAGTAATCTGCTACCAGTGACAGTTACTTGTCATGCCTATGGAGAGAAAGGGTATTATGCAAATCAGTTCCGAAAGACCACCAACAACAATGCCCAGGGAAGAGCCTACATGCTGAGAGATAGGAATGCTCACCAAGACCCGAACGTAGTCACGGGTATGTTCCTTCTAAACCAATATTTAGCTAGAGTATTATTTAATTCTGGAGCCGATAAAAGCTTCGTATCCATATCTCTTGCCTCTATGCTAAATGTTCCACCCATTACAATAGATACCTTTTACAATATCGAAATGGCTGACGGAAACCTAGTAAGCACAAACACTGTTATTCAGGGTTGCACCCTGACTTTGTTAAACCAACCTTTCGAAATTGATCTTATGCCGATCAAACTCGGTAGTTTTGACGTCGTCATTGGTATGGATTGGTTATCCAAGTATCATGCTAGAATTATCTGTGACGAGAAAGTCGTCCACATCCCAATCAAAGGTGAAACTTTAATCATTCAAGGTGACCAAAGTAAAACCCGACTAAATCTCATATGCTATATAAAAACCGAAAGATATATATCCCGAGGTTGTCAAGTTTTCGTAGTCCAAGTAATGGAGAAGAAGTCGGACGAGAAACGACTAGAAGATATCCCAGTAGTCAGAGAATTCCTAGAAGTTTTCCCTGAAGATCTACCTGGCCTTCCTCCTGTTCGCCAAGTAGAATTCTAAATTGATTTAATTCCAGGAGCGGCACCTGTAGCCCAAGCACCTTATAGATTAGCTCCTTCAGAAATGCAGGAACTATCTAACCAACTTCAAGAGTTAGCAGACCGAGGTTTTATACGACCAAGTACTTCACCCTGGGGAGCTCCTGTCTTATTTGTTAAAAAGAAAGACGGATCTTTCAGAATGTGTATCGATTACCGGGAGTTGAATAAACTTACCGTAAAGAATCGTTACCCATTACCCAGGATTGATGACTTATTTGACCAACTTCAAGGTTCGAGTGTCTACTCGAAGATTGACTTAAGATCAGGCTATCATCAACTGAGAGTCAGGGATGAAGATATTCCCAAGACTGCTTTCAGAACAAGATACGGACATTATGAATTTCAAGTGATGCCATTTGGTTTAACTAACGCACCTGCTGTATTCATGGATCTCATGAACCGTGTGTGTAAACCATACTTGGACAAATTCGTAATAGTGTTCATCGATGATATTCTCATCTACTCTCGTAACAAAGAAGAGCACGCAAATCATCTGAGAATAATCCTAGAATTACTCAAGAAAGAGAAGTTGTATGCCAAGTTCTCCAAGTGTGATTTCTGGATTCGTATCGTGCAATTTCTTGGACACTTAATTGATAGTCAAGGACTTCATGTTGACCCTGCCAAGATTGAAGCAGTTAAGAATTGGACATCTCCTACTACACCCACAGAAATACGTTAATTCTTAGGACTTACCGGTTATTATCGAAGATTTATCAAAGATTTCTCAAAGATTGCAAAGTCTTTGACTGAATTAACCCAGAAAAACAAGAAGTATATCTGGGGAAAAGACCAAGAGTCGGCTTTCCAACTGCTAAAACAGAAGCTATGTGAAGCTCCAATCTTAGCATTACCAGAAGGAAATGATGATTTTGTTGTTTACTGTGATGCATCCCATCAAGGTCTGGGAGCGGTGTTAATGCAAAGAGATAAGGTTATTCAATATGCATCCCGACAACTTAAGCCTAATGAAGAAAACTATACCACTCATGATCTTGAATTAGGAGCAGTAGTGTTTGCTTTTAAAATTTGGAGACACTGTCTATACGGTACAAAGTGTACTGTGTTCACTGATAATAAAAGTCTTCAGCACATCCTTGATCATAAAGAGTTGAACATGAGACAACGCCGCTGGCTAGAATTGCTTGCAGATTACGATTGTGAAATTCGCTACCATCCTGGAAAGGCAAATGTCATAGCAGATGCCTTAAGCCGGAAGGAATGAATCAAACCACTCCAAGTTAGATCATTAGTCATGACCATTCATCCAAAATTACCATCACAAATTCTTAAAGCCCAAAATGAAGCACTTAAAGAAGAAAACATCAAGGCTGAAAACTTACAAGGAATGGACAAAGCATTTGAAATACGTCCTGATGGAACTCGTTGTATTAAAAACCGAAGCTGGTTACCACTTTTTGGTAATCTAAGAGACTTAATCATGCATGAGTCCCATAAATCAAAGTATTTCATTCACCCAGGTTCTGACAAGATGTATCAGGATCTAAAGAAACTCTATTAGTGGCCTAACATAAAGGCAATCATCATTGAATATGTTGGCAAATGTTTGACATGTTCTAGATTTAAGACAGAATGTCAGAAGCCATCCGGCTTACTGGTACAACCAGATATTCCTATGTGGAAGTGGGAAAGAATAACGATGGATTTCACAAAACTACCCAAAACATCAAACGGACATGCCATAATCTGGGTCATTGTCGATCGCTTTACCAAATCCGCACATTTCATCCTTACCCGAGAAACATATAGTATGGAAACCCTTACAAGGTTATACATCAAAGAAATAGTCTCCCGGCATGGCATACCAATATCTATCATCTCGGATCGTGACAGCCATTTCACATCCAGATTCTGGCAATCATTACAAAGTGCTTTGGGTACTCAATTAGACATGAGTACGGCATATCATCCTAAAACCAATGGAAAAAGTGAAAGAACCATCCAAAAACTCGAAGACATGCTTCGAGCCTGTGTTATAGATTTTAGAAAAGGATGGGAAAAACACTTACTATTGGTAGAATTTTCTTACAATAACAGTTACCATGCCAGTATTAAGGCAGCACCATTTGAGGCACTTTGTGGTCAAAAGTGCAGATCACCTGTTTGCTGGGCCGAAGTTGGAGATGTTTAACTTACGGGACCAGAAATAATCCATGAAAACACTGAAAAGATAGTGCAAATTCAACAAAGCTTGCAAGCTGCAAGAGATCGGCAGAGAAGTTATGCCAATATAAGACAAAAGCATTTAGAATTTCAAGTTAGAGATTGAGTTATGTTAAAAGGGTCACCTCGTAAAGGTGTCATCCAATTCGGAAAACGAGGAAAGCTTAATCCCTGGTACATTGGACCTTTCAAAATCCTTGAATGGATTGGCCCAGTGGCATATAAACTTGAGCTTCCTGAAGAGCTCAGTAATATCCACAGTACTTTCCACGTTTCTAATCTAAAGAAATGTTTATCTAACGAATCCCTTGTCCTTCCAATGAAAGAGCTTCGACTCGATGACAAACTCAACTTTGTGGAAGAACCAGTAGAGATCATGGATCGAGAAGTTAAGTAACTAAGACAAAGTCGTATTCCTATAATCAAAGTAAGATGGAACTCTAAAAGAGGACCAGAATTTACATGGGAACGCGAAGATCAAATTCATGCCAAGTATCCACATCTGTTTTCCAACATCACTCCAGCATCCAACTAAATCTCGGGACGAGATTTCTTTTAAGGGAAGGAGACTATAACAACCCGTAATTTTCATTAATGTAATTATCTATCTATTAAATTAGAAGCACTGTTATATCCATCTATTATATATACCACTGGTATGTGCTTAAATACACATACCTTTTTCTCAATAAAACGAGCTTAAATGACCAAAAACCGACTTAAAATGCCAAATATACGCTTGTTTAGTGTATTTACTGTGCAGGTAACGGATATTCACAAAAAGAAAAAAACAAGGCAAAAATCGGGCAAAACCGAGCACGAGATTGGAAAGAGCATGGAAAACTAAAGTCGAAGGCGTATGCATCTTAGTGGGCCAACCCAACCCAAGTTAATGGGCCAAGTCAGTCCATTATGCCATCTAACTAGCCTTTATACCACAAAAGCCTAAAAACCCTTAACAAACCAAACCGGCCCAATTATTTAAACCATTAGCCCAAAACCCTTTAACCCATAACCCCATTAACCCAATTACACCGTTAGTCCTTAGGGACTAACACAGATAGTCCCTGCACCCTTGCACCGTTAGTCCCCAAGACCCTAACCCTGTTATATTTTAAACCCAAATTTGAAATATTATTAAATAAACCACGAGAAAGGCGAGAAAGCCCAAACCAAACCAAACCCACCCCTTCCATGGATCGAGCGCTTCCAACGCATTCCCTCACCATCTCTGACACATGCCAGTGCCACGTAGGTACGTTCAAGCCTTCCCATTGGACAATTAAGACGCGTAAACAGATAAGGACATTCAAGGACCGGTTTTAATGGTGATTGGTCAATAATTTGAACTTTCCATAGGTGAATATGGAATGATTGGAAGGTGATTGAAGACTCTAGGCTGTTTCACCTCACGAATTGCTCAAGACTCCCCTATAAATAGGGGAGGATTTCAAGAATGAAGGCATCTTATCTTTTAACTGTTTCTTTCAGCAATTTTTACCTTATTAAAATTAATACTCTATTTCTAAGTTTTCTACTTAAGCACTTTTACCTTTCCAAGCACTGTACTATCAAGTTATTCAATAAAAGTGAAGTTTCTTACATTACTTTCATTAATTTTTAAGCTTTTAAATGATAAGAAAATCAGTGATGGGCTTATGGTGCTCAATAGCATGAGCTTATAAGCTTTTCAGAAGATCTTAAACCCTTGTTTAAAGCAAGGATTAAGGTGTGGTTCACTTTTCAATTTTTAGCTTAATTTATGACTTGCTTATTAGACTGCTTATTTCTGTTGCTTATTATGCTTAAACTGTCTTATTATAGCTTATTGATTCTTGTTTAAAGCTTAAAAGTTGTTTGAAGGTTAATACTGTTAGTTTCATATTAATACTGTTGGTTAACACTGTTTTTGAAAACAGCTTATTCTAGTGCTTATTTTCCTAAAGTCATTGCTTATTTGTTCTTAATTAGCTTAGTGTTTAATCTGTTTTTATAATTTAAGGCTTAGTTTAAATTGTTTTAGCTTAAAAGTACTTTTTGGAATTTTAAGGGGGTGTTTGGCACAAGCAGGATTAACTTATGTTAATACTGCTTGAGTCTATTTTGACAAAAAAGTTCTAGTTAGTAATCCATTTTAAAGTCTTTTACTCAGATTTCATAAGTTTTTAAAGTCTAAAATTCATTTGTAAGGTTCTGAGTATATGTGTTTTGAATCTGAGATCCTTAAGTTTTCTAACTCAGCTTATAAGTTTAAATCTTTGTTTGATGCTATTTGGTCTTGTTTTCTAGTTTGTTAAAGTCTTAAAATGGATTAGAAACAAGGTGTAAAAGACCTGCAATTTTTGTTCAAGATTTTAACTATAAAACTTTCATAGTTTCACAAGTTCAGCATATCAGTTTTAAATTTAGAAAACCAGTTTTTAATCTTAGATTTAGGTGTGTCAAAATATGCTTAAATATTGATTTTTCTTGCACAAGCTTATTGGTGTCCAAAGCTTATCTGTTTGAGCTTATTGGAACCTTAAGTCTTCTTTCCTAACTTATTTTTAAGTCTGCAAATAGCCATTTAGAGCTTTAAAAAAAACCTTAAAAAATTTCTAAGTCTTAAAATCCGCTTATTAGCTTTTCTTGTAGTTCAGCTTAATGTTATTGCTTATTATCTGTTTAGGAGTGCTTAGTTGGGGAGTTTTTAGGGTCTAGAAGCTTATTTGATCTAAGGTATAGCTTATAAAAGCCTTTAGCAAAAATCTGTTAAGCCTTTTTAGTCTGTTTTAGTATCTATCTGTCTTGTTGCCTTTAAATGCCTTCTAGCTTATTTGGTTTGCTTATTTATTGATCTAACTGCTTAATAAGTCTAGTTGTTAATCTGTTTTTAGCTTAATAGAATTTTAAGTGCTTATTTAAGCCTAAAAGCTCAAGCAATTTAGCTAGTTTCCTAGTGTTCTAAAAAACCAAACTGCCACTCTTTCAGAGCTTATTTCCCAGCTTATTAGAGCTTTTCAATAAAAGTGTTTTTACAAAAAGTTATTATTTTAAGCTTTTAAATAAGTTTGTAAATTTTTTTTTAGCAAAATAAAAACATTGGGAGTATAGGGAAGCCTAGGGTCGAACCCTGGACCTCTACTTAACCCTCAACGTTTTAACTCCAAGTCCTGCTACCACACTGCCCTTAGGAATTTTTCATACATGATTTGCAAAATCAATTACTAATAGACATTTTGGTGTTTTGCTCATCCGAGCTTATTTGCTTATTTACTGCTTATTGCTTCAGCCTTTTTTTCTGTTCTTATTTTTCTTAGATTCTTTATAGTTTAAAGTATTTTTCTGCATTTTTCCAGAATTTTAAAAATCACTTTAGTATTATTAATCAATTTTCTAGATTAAAATAGTTCTTAATTTATAATAAATAAAATAAAAGTCAAAAAAATATAATTCTTTTTTCTAAAATTTTCTTTTATCATTTAGGACTTTTTAAAATTAAATCTTCTTTTCTAGGGTTAAAATTCGAAGTTTTAGGTTTTTAGGTCGCGTTTTAAATTCTCGTTAACGTTTTTTTTTGTGTTTAATTCGTTTTAGCTTTAATTGTTGCTTGTTTTTATCTGTTATTTGCTTTAAGTTTGTAGAAATTAGAATCCAAATCAAAAATCTTTATCCATTCAAAATCCCGATTACAAACGTCACCTAAAAGTTCAATTCACGTCTCGCAGGAACAAAAACGACCCGGGAAACGACTAGAATGGCTTACTTTCGAAGTCGATTTTATTTGTGAGTTGGTTTGTCGCTTGCTAAAAGTGATTTTCCGGTTCGCCTATATTATATATATATACTATGGACTCGATCAATTTTTGGCGCCGCTGCTGGGGAGGCTGTGTTATGAATTTTAAGTTATCGTTTGAATATTGTTTTTTGAAGATCCTTCCTCGGAAGTTATTCTTGTTTTTGTGAATATTTTTGTATATAAAAAAAATATATACAAAAATATTATAAAGTAATCAAAAATCCAAAAAAAAACACCAAAAGAAACCGAGTTGTCATTTATTATAATTGGCTTACCTTTGGAACTACAAGCTATAAGAGGGGTATAAGGCGGGTTTGATCCTAAGAACTTCACCCTAAAGGAAAAGGTTTTTAAAACGCTTCGCGCTTACCAATTCCTCCGCTTCTTTGCAAGTTTTTCTAAAGAGCTGCCGTGGGCAAATTGACTTCCGGTTACCAAAAAAAAATTGTATTTCATTTTTAATAAAAGATTTGTTTTTAGTGCATGCGCACTCGTTCGTCAGGTCTAGTTGTCAAACCGTCAACAACTCCCATAAGACGTCGTAATAGAAAATATTCCCAACAAGTCGATCCGACTATTGTTGAAAAACCCGTAGTTACGATGGGCGATACACGTACTATGGCGGAATTGCTCCAAGCACCCATCGAGGGTTACGGAGATGCGATCATTATTCCCACTATTCTAGCGGAGAACTTTGAGCTTAAACACGGTTTACTCAATCTTGTAACGTCTAAGCAATTTTGCGGTTTTGAGAAGGAAGATCCTCATGCTCATATTCGTTGGTTCAACAAGATTACTTCGACGATTAAGTATAAAGATGTGCCTAATTCGTCAATTAAGCTTATGCTTTTCCCGTTTTCCATCGAGGGGGCAGCCCGGATTTGGCTCAAAAAAGAAACCCCTCGCTCTATAGTGACTTGGGAAGATCTTGTTTACAAATTTATTAACCAATTTTTTCCTCCAAAAACCACAAATCTCCGCAATGAAATTACGAATTTTCAGCAATGATTTGATGAATCATTCTGTGAGGCATGGGAGCGATTCAAAGATCTCCTTCGTGCATACCCACATCACGGTTTCACGGAATTACACCAAATTGATACTTTCTATAATTCCTTAACATCAGCCGATCAAGATTCATTGAATGCAACCGTCGGTGGCAATCTTTTGACTAAGACTCCTAAGGATGCCTTAACCCTTATCGAGAATAAGTCAAAAGTTCGCACTTCACGAAATAGACCGGTTGTTGCCAAAGTGAGTACAAACACTTCTACCTCCGAGTCTTTCACCCGATGTTGTTGCACTCACCGATGCCGTTAAGGCCTTGCTTCTTAAAAATACAACCCCTCCTCCGACTTCCGTCAAAGCGGTTAAAGAGAGTTGTGTTACTTGTGGTGGACCACACCTCTACTACCAGTGTCTTGCCACTGATGGCAACGCTTTCCCAGGATATCAAGATAATATCCAAGCATATGTTTCTGCAGTCGCAGTAAACTATAATTAGGGAAATGTTGGACACCGTCCTCCGAGTGTAGCTCATCAAGTTCAACCACCCAGTTTTCCACCAGTTCAAAACAATCAAAACCGAGGAAATAATTACAACCCAGGAAATTCGACTTACCGAGCTCCGACTCCACCAACTCAAGCTGCTTCGTCAAATGAACTCGCAAATTACATGAAAGTTAATCAAACAAACATGCGAGCTATGCAAAATCAAATAACTAATATGAAAGCTGAGTTGAAAAATGAATTTCAAGCCACGATGTTGCAACAAAACAACAAACTTGAGAACATGTTGAGTAATTATTTTCAAATGAACAAACCTTTAGGTTCGGGTCCTCTTCCTAGCAATATCGTTGCTAACCCGAAAGGTGACTTGAAAGCAATCACCACCCGGAGTGGTGTTTCTTATGATGGTCCTCCAATTCCTCCTCCTTTCTCTTCTTCTCCCAAGGTGGTAGAAAAAGAGCCCGAGGTAACAAAGGATCCGGTACAACCAAGTACCGAAACAGTCAAACCTTCGGATGTCCAAACTCAAGCACCAACCTCTGAGCCAGTTAACGCTCCAAAGCCTAAACCAGATTTACCTTATCCTTCGAGACTCAACAACCAAAAGCTCCAAAAAAGAGACGACCATCAAATGATGAAGTTTCTTAAAATCTTTCGAAGCTTACACTTCGATCTTAGCTTCACGGATGCTTTGCTCTACATGCCCAAATTTGCTTCCACATTCAAGAATCTTCTTAGCAATAAGGAGAAATTATTTGAATTAGCCAATACACCGGTGAATGAGAATTGCTCGACGGTCATCCTAAAGAAGCTACCCGAAAAACTGGGAGACCCCGGTAAAATCCACATTCCATGTAATTTTCCAGAGATAGTTGAATGCTTAGCCTTGGCTGATCTTGGTGCAAGCATTAACTTGATGCCTCTCTCCATATGGAGGAAGCTTTCACTCCTCAAACTTACTCCTACTCAAATGATTCTTAAGCTTGCGGACCGGTCTACTACTAGACCAACCGGCATTGCCGAAGATGTCTTTGTGAGAGTAGGAAAGTTCCATTTTCTGGCTGATTTTGTAGTCGTTGATTATGTTGTCGATCCTCGAGTTCCCTTAATTCTTGAGAGACCCTTTTTGAGGACGGCACGAGCTTTGATTGATGTTTACGGTGAAGAATTAAATCTCCGAGTGAGTGATGAAGCCATAACATTCAAAGTTGGTAACACTTCAAGATACTCCTACAATGATGTTGAATCAGGTAAACGAATCGATGTCATCGATATAGCTTGTGAGGAGTATTCTCAAGAAGTGTTAGAATTTTTTGACAATTCTGAGAGGGGCAATCCCACTCTAATTTCTGAACCAATCATTGCTAAATCTTCACCCTCCCTTACTCCATTTGAGGGAGGTGATTTCATTCTAGAAGAAATTGAAGCCTGTTTTGCAAATGACTCAATTCCACCAAGAATTGATGATGCTGAATTTAATCCGAAGGGAGACATTCGTCTAATTGAAGAAATGTTAAATAATGACCCGTACTCTCCTCTCCCTCCGAAGGACCTAAAATGTAAAGAACTTAAAAGCGTTAAATCCTCAGTTGATGAACCCCCGAAGCTTGAACTCAAGGACTTACCTTCTCATCTCGAGTATGCATTTTTGGAGGGTACCAATAAATTACCCATCATTATTGCTAAAAACTTGAAAGACGAAGAGAAGGAACGCCTCATAAAGGTTTTAAAGTCTCATAAGCAAGCAATTGCTTGGAAACTCTCCGATATTAAGGGTATTGACCCGCAATTTTGCACTCACAAAATCTTAATGGAGGATGACTTTAAACCGGCGGTCCAACATCAAAGAAGGGTTAATCAAAAAATTCATGAAGTTATCAAAAAGAAAGTCGTAAAACTCCTTGATGCCGGATTGATTTACCCTATCTCGGATAGTCCATGGGTTAGCCCCGTGCATTGTGTACCCAAAAAGGGTAGAATGACCGTTGTGATAAATGAAGATAACGAGTAAATTCCGACTAGGTTAGTTACCAGGTGGCGTGTTTGTATTGACTCTAGGAAACTAAATGATGCTACCCGAAAATACCATTTCCCGTTACCCTTCATGGACCAAATGTTAGAACGATTAGCTAGGAACGAGTACTATTATTTCTTAGATGGATTCTCTGGGATTTTTCCAAATCCCGATTGACCCGCAAGACCAAGAGAAGACTACTTTCACTTGCCCTTATGGAACATTTCCCTTTCGACGTATGCCTTTCAGCTTATGTAATGTTCCTGGCACGTTCCAAAGGTGCACGATGGCCATTTTCCACGACATGATCGAGGAAACTATAGAAGTCTTCATGGATGATTTCTTGGTCTTCAGGGATTCCTTCTCATCTTGCCTTTCCCATTTAGACAAAATGCTCAAAAGGTGCGAAGACACCAATCTTGTTCTAAATTGGGAGAAGTGCCATTTCATGGTCAAAGAGGGCATTATCCTCGGCCATAAGATTTCAAAATCCGAGATTGAGGTAGATAGGGCAAAAGTTGATGTTATTGCAAAATTACCTCCTCCCACGTCGGTCAAAGGAATTTGGAGTTTTCTAGGTCACGCCGGGTTTTATCGTTGATTTATTCAAGATTTTTCTAAAATCGCCCGGCGGATGACCCATCTTCTTGAAAAAGAGACTCCATTCGTTTTCTCGACCGAGTGTCGAGAGGCATTTGAGACCCTTAAGAAGAAACTAACCGAAGCTCCGATATTAGTTGCCCCCGATTGGGACTTGCCCTTTGAAATTATGTGTGATGCTAGTGACTTTGCAGTTGGGGCAGTCCTGGGGCAACGTAAGACCAAACATTTTTAGCCAATACACTATGCGAGCAAGACTATGACCGATGCCCAAGCTTATTACACCACTACGAAAAAAGAATTATTAGCCGTGGTGTATGCTTTTGAGAAATTTTGACCTTATCTACTCATGTCAAAGACCATAGTGTATACAGACCACTCGGCTCTCAAGTATCTGCTCGCTAAGCAAGATGCTAAACCGAGATTGCTCCGTTGGATTCTTCTCCTCCAAGAATTTGATGTCATTATTCGTAATAAAAAAGGAGCGGAGAATCTAGCGGCCGACCACTTATCTAGACTAGAGAATCCCTATCAAAGTGATCTCGAGAAAAAGGAAATTACCAAAATATTTCCTTTCGAGACACTTGGGATGGTGACTTTTCGTGGTGATTCTAACACCCCATGGTTTACCGATATTGCAAATTACCATGCGAGGAACTTTATTGTAAAAGGGATGTCGTCCCAACAAAAGAAGAAATTCTTTAAGGATGTTAAGTACTATTTTTGGGACGACCCCTACTTGTTTAGGATTTGTGCGGATCAAGTGATTAGACGGTGTGTATATGGCCAAGAAGCCGTTGATATCCTCACGTCTTGCCACAATGGACCCACCGGGGGACATCAAGGTGCCAACTACACCGCTAAAAAAGTCTTTGATTCCGGTTTCTATTGGCCAACGATTTATCGAGATGCCCATGACTTGGTCACACGGTGTGACGCTTGTCAACGTCAAGGCAAAATCTCACAACGTGATGAGATGCCTCAAAATGCAATTCAAGTTTGCGAGATCTTTGACATATGGGGCATCGACTTTATGGGCCCGTTCCCGTCTTCACGAGGGAACAAGTACATTCTCGTGGCCGTTGACTACTTGTCAAAATGGGTTAAAGCAAAAGCGCTCCCCACTAAGGATGCCCGAGTTATTTGTAAGTTCTTAAAATCTCTCTTCGCCTATTTTGGAACTCCTCGTGCTATTATTAGTGATCGCGGTACTCATTTTTGCAATGACCAATTCGCAAAGGTCATGCTTAAATATGGGGTTACCCACCAACTTTCTACCGCGTATCATCCACAAACGAGTGGGAAAGTGGAGGTTTCAAATCGTGGTTTGAAACGTATATTAGAAAGAACCATAGGTAAAAACAGTGCTTCTTGGTTCGATAAGTTGGAAGATGCATTATGGACCTTCCGTACCGCATTCAAGACACCCATCGGGTGTACTCCTTATAAGCTTGTGTACGGGAAGTCTTGTCATCTCCCTATCCAACTTGAACATAAGGCCTATTGGTCCTTGAAGCACTGCAATTTCAACCTTAAAACCGCGGGGGATCACCGAAAAGTTCAAATGAATGAACTTAATGAACTTCGTGATCAAGCTTACGAGAACTCTTTAATCTACAAAGAGAAAACGAGAAGATTCACGACTCCAAAATCAAGAACCACGTCTTTAACATTGGTGACCGAGTCCTTCTCTTTAATTCTTGATTAAAGATTTTCTCGGGCAAGCTTAAGACCCGCTGGACCGGACCGTTCACAGTCACCCAAGTTTTTCCTTATGGTACCGTTGAGTTATCTTCAGCTAACGGACCTAACTTCAAGTTGAACGGTCATAGACTCAAACATTACTTTAGAGGGGACATACCACCCATGGTTGTCCCGGATCTCTAAACCTTCCCCATGGATAATTAAATTCAGGGTCAAGTCAAGCTCGTGACTCGGTTAACAAAAACAAAGCGCTTCTCGGGAGGCAACCCGTGTTTCTATCTTCTTTCTATTTTCTAATAAGTGTGACGTGAGGAGGTTTACCTCTTCCAATCTCGTGTTTTTTGTTGTCTGTGATGATTAGCAGGATTCTCCAGATTATGAAGACTCTCGTGCTCATGGTTTTGTCCAACGCTCCCTCGATCTTCATCCCTTTGCATGCTTATTTTGGGAATCCTATATCCTTGATCTTATTGACTAACGTTTAATCTTTAGCATAATTAATAAATGGCTTTAGATTTATGTGAGATTCCCTTTTATATCAGGAATATGCATTGAAATTAGTATGAGGAGGTGGCAACCCCCACATTGAGGACAATGTATTGTTCTAGTATGAGTTGCATTTGTCTATGTCTTTCACGTAACCCCGTTTTACCAAGAAAATAAAAAAAATGTGATTTTAGGCCAAAATTTAAAAAATTTGCAAAAATAAAATAAGTGTTTATCACAAATGTTGACTTTCCGCTGGTGAGAATAAGAATAATTTTTGACTTGACCGAGCGTGTTGAGCTCTAGCTTACTCCCTTAACCTTTATAAATGTATAAGCTTTTGCTAGTCTTTTATACAAGAAGCTTTAAAATGCGAATTCTAGCTCAAAAGGCCAAGATTTTGCAAGTTTCCATAAATGACTTTAAATATGCAAAGCTTAATTTTATTTGGCTAAGCATTCGCGGATCTTTTTATTAAAGATTTTAAATTTGCGAAGAACGAGAAATAATAGAGTTAAATATAAGTTGGAATGCTAAGCAAGGTGTCACACCCCGCCAAGGCGGAAACGCGAGGCATAACGAGAATGGATATCATCACAACACAAGCAAACGCGTACAATACTAAAAATAAATAGCATAGTTATCGACGTCGTCAAAGACTTGAAAACACAGGGTGTTATATTATCACTCTTAAAAGTCCATTAAGATCAACATTTTTTTAGAGTAAAAAGCTTTATCAATAAACTGATAAGTAAGAGTTTTTGATCGAAAATATATTTTAATTTTCTAAAAAGAAATTTTCCCTGTATACGGTGTAAATATAACTGTTGCAAAAAAAAATAGATGAAAAAAAAAGAAAAAAAATTGGAAAAAAATGAAAATGATGTGAAAAATATAATAATGTTGCTAGTATAGTTGCTTAATAAATAAAGGGAAAATGACTTTTTCTAAAATTTAAACATTCTTTTGAACTTAAACTTGTTAATCCCTACAAAATTTTAAAACCGGACGTTTGTTAATTCTGATCAGTATTCTCTATGGGGTGTTAAAAGCCTGGGCACTTGACCGATGAGGTCGGGAGGTTCCGAGAAGAAAGTCACTCTAAAGGAATTAACTTACCTACAATGTCTTGATTTTGGAGGAATTAGCTTGCTTTGAGTTATAAACTTACTAAGTTTTATGGAAATTTTTTAGTAAAGGGTTCAAAAGTCAAAGAGTCTCGACAAATTATTCTCTAAGGGGTGTCAAAAGCCCGATCACTTAGCCGACGAGGTTGGGATGTGCCGAGAAGAAATGTTGCTACATGGGACAATCTCACATTTGAATTCATATAACTAAAAGTGGAACGTGAGACTTGGAAAGGTTATAGCTATCTAAAAACGTGGGTTGGATGGTCAAAATTCAAACTGAGCACACACACTTTAATATGTAATATCTGTCGAGAGGAGAAGTTTTACACAAATTACAAGTATGAGTAGCTTTAGCATCCCAACTTGTAATTAACAATGATTTCATTTTTAAGCTTAGTTTGAGAATAGGTGAAAAATCAAGGTCGATGAATTTATCTTTCTAGGGCGCCTTGGGATTGAGGTGTTTCTTATTCAGTGATCCTAAATGTTATGATCAATAATGAAAGTCAAGCATGTTGTACATAATGAAAAATAAGAAAAATATGTGTGCAAGAAAGAAAATGGTAAAAACGAGAAATGTTTAAAAAACTAGTAATTTCTTAATCCTTTTTAATTTTACACTTTGCTACTTTTCAAGGTATTAATTTAAGGGGGTTGAAATTTTTGGTTTTCTAAACATGAATTTATTTCATTGCGTGAGGACACAACACAACCGGTGTGAATGACTCTTCAAAATTGATTCCCTTTTCTTGACGTTATCCCTTAGCTATGAGTCGTGCCTTGTTTTTCAGTACCCCTCTAAATTTGTCTTGCCTAACTTTGAAGATCCACTTCAATTTAATAACCATGACTAAATCTGGAAAATGTACAAGTTCCCAAACATCCATTCGTTTGAACTCGTGAATTTCTTCTTACATCACATCGATCCAGGAAGATTCCAACATAGCTTTTTTAAAGTTCTTGGGTTTGACGAAGGTGAGAAAAGCATCAAAGAAACACCACATGGCATCAGTTTGTAGTTGTTTTCTTGTTGAGACAGGTCTAGAAGGATTACCAATCACATCTTTTATCCATCTTTTCAAGGAGTATTTTCTTCAGCTCATATTCAGAGAGAGACTCAGCTGCTCTGGAAGTGGGTTGAGCAGGAGTGAAAGAAGATTGAGCAAGGAAAGCTGGATTCTTCTGGAGTTCATCACGAACAATGCTTTCAATCCTTGGATTAACAAAATCAAAAACTGCTTTTGTTGGGAATTATAGATTTGATGAGACAAAAGAACAAAAGAATGAAACAAAAGAATCAAAATCGTCATTAAAGAATTCTACAAGATGTAAGAGAAAAGATGAAGATACTTGAAGATCTCCTTAAAAAGATAAAGATAACAGAAGATATTTCTTAATGTTTAAAAGATTTAGTTGTCTAATGTTTATCTTCCTTTGTAAGTCTTGGACTCTTTATATAAAGAGTTCCATAGACATAGGTTTGTACAACACAGAAAAACGTGTGTGTGTGCACAAGTTAGAGATGTAGACGTCTAGTTGTGTGGTGTAGCCTCAAGGTAATCAAGGTTTTCCTTGATCCCTGTTACTGTTAGAGATAAGTAAACTTATTATTCTAATCAAATAATATTAGGGCTTGTATGAAGTATATGATTATAATGAAAACCTTGTTATGATAACTTTGATTTGTTCTTATTCCGCTGCATGTTATTATCTTTGTTATCATGATCCTAGATAAAGATCTAAACAATCTGAGCTATAAACTATCCAAGAACTATCACGTATTTTAGTTCTATCAGGTGGTATTAGAGCCACAGGTCTCTTGATCTAGGATCACAAGGTATTTCATTGGCGAATTTATGAAGGAATAAGGTATTGAATTTCTGTTTTTTGGTAAACATTCAAATTCGGAGAATTAGGGTTTTTCATCAAACCCTAATCCGATGAACATAGAGAGATTATTTTTTGTCTACAAAATCCAGGGGTTGATTGGGTTTTAGGTTCATATTACTACTGCCAAGTGTTTATACTGCCAGACGCTTGCTCAAAGACATTATTGTGCTACGTTTTATTTACAAGCTTCCTCGTTACTAACGCTGCCAAAGATGACACAAAGTCATAGCTTACTGACACTAAAATTGTTAAAAAATGGAGGAAGGAGAATGACGAATTAGTGACAGATTAAGTGTCGCTAAATGCTATAGGAGGAAGGAGAATGCATATTAGCGATGGATTAGTGACAGCTTTGTGACACTTAAAAGTGTCGTCTGGATACTTAAAAAAGGTATCCTTAACAGCAGCTTGGGATGTTAATGCAGCAAGTTCAAGATGGTGATTGGATTATGGTTATGGACTGCTTTGTATTTGTGTTCATGTACAATAGTTATGGTATTTGTTTTTGGATGGATTGGATGCTGAGTGGGTTCATATAATACTGGTATACAGCAGGTTTGTATGTATACGTTTGTATCTGCTGTTGGAATTAAAAGACTTCAAGATGATTCTTAGAGTCACTGCTGCTCAGGTATATATTAGTGCTGTCAAGCATAACTTAGTGTTGCTGGTAATACTAATGAAAATTATACTAAGTAGTTAGTATTGGTAGTATAAAGTTACTACTGCTAGTTACTACTGTTAGTATAAAGTTACTGCTGTCAGTAGAAGTTAAGATTGCTCAAAGATGAAGATAGAATATGCTAAGTAGTTACTACTGTTAGTACAAAAGTTAGTACTGCTAGTATAAAAGTTACCACTGTTAGTGTAACTTAGTACTGCTTATTGTTACTTAGTGCTGCCAATGAGAAGCCAAGAATACAAAGTTAATGATGCTTTGGTTCGAGTAGAAGTTTGTGCTGCTTGTTATCATTAGTGCTGCTGCTTATGATTATTAAAACTGCCAAAGAAGATTAGTGCTGCCAGTTAATGTGTTACTACTGCTCGAATACAACTTAATGCTGCTAGCTTCATAAATTCATGGTCAAGGTATGTTAATGTTTCTTCAGGTATATTAGTACTGTTAAGGTGTTAAAACAGTATTAAGTTACTACTGTTGGGTTCGAATGCAAGATTACAACTGCCAATTGATACTTAATACTGCTCGTTGATTATTAATACTGCTACAAGTTTCAACTGCTAGCTTCAACCGATATCGGACAACAAAGAAGGTTGGTTTGGCAAATACCGGATAACACACAAAAAGAAGTTAATACTGCTAGGGTTAGCAGTTACTACTGTTGAACTTAAACCAAGGTTAGTGTTGCTCGTATGTTTAATACTGCCAATAGAAAAAGTTTTCTACTGTTGGTTACTACTGCTTGGTTTAAGGGGAAGATTCACTTAAATTGTTAAATGGCTAGTATTGAGATTATTTGGATTAATTGATTACGAAGAATATTGTTTATCACCTATTTGACGATGAAGTGGAATTATTTGGGTTTGTGTTTTATCATATCTTAAAGTCGAGCCTTGCAAAATTGACTTTAAAGATAACTTGTTTGTGCTTATAACTTGTGACAAATACTTGACAAATCTAGCAAAGGTGTGTAATTTCTTTTATTGTGCTCAATGCTCACATTTGCTATCACTTTGGTCTGGTGTCTCATAGAAGATGAGGATTTTGTGAAGAGGTTATGATCTACTTATATTTCACCGATTTATTTATAAGTTTGGAGTCACGTGGATAGTACAAGATACAAGACACAAGACACAAGTTTGGGTTGTTCTACTTCTACTTCAAGTTCGGTATACTTAGTTTTCTTCATCAGTAATCATTACATAGAGCCTACATAATTGAAGATTCAAGAGATGGTTAACATATGGGTTTCAGGGGAAGCTTATTATCAAAAGTTTTTAACCATCAGGATATGTTCATGCACCACTTGAAGTGAAAGGTTTCATTGCTAGTTGTTTATTACTACTGCTAGTTTAAGTTTCTACTGCTTGAATTCATTATTCTTATTATGCATCATGGAGGGTAATTTGAGACATTAGAAGGCTAGATTAGTAGTGTGTTATATGATTTGTAGTTGTAAAGATTCAAGTTGCTTATCTTCACAAGACCCCTATTGGATTATGACAAAAAGGGGAAGAAGATTACAGAGATATGATTTGCAGCTTATTATGTGTGGTGATATAAGTAGGGTACAAAGGATATATGATTAAGGGGAAGTTTGTTTCATTCTGGGAGATCCATGATCTCAACTTCAAGGGAAGCTTTGATTTATTAAGGCTTTATGATGAAGTTCACACAAGACTATTTGTTTGTTTTTTCATCATCAAATAGGGGAAGATTGTTGGGAATTATAGATTTGATGAGACAAAAGAACAAAAGAATGAAACAAAAGGATCAAAATTGTCATTAAAGAATTCTACAAGATGTAGGAGAAAAGATAAAGATACTTGAAGATCTCCATAAAAGATAAATATAACAGAAGATATTTCTTAATGTTTAAAAGATTTAGTTGTCTAATGTTTATCTTCCTTTGTAAGTCTTGGACTCTCTATATAAAAAGTTCCATAGACATAGGTTTGTACAACACAGAAAAACGTGTGTGTGTGCACAAGTTAGAGATGCATACGTCTAGTTGTGTGGTGTAGCCTTAAGGTAATTAAGGTTTTCCTTGATCCCTGTTACTGTTAGAGATAGTAACCGTATTATTTTGATCAAATAATATTGGGGCTTGTATGAAGTATATGATTATAATGAAAACCTTGTTATGATAACTTTGATTTGTTCTTATTCCGTTGCATGTTATTATCTTTGTTATCACGATTCTAGATAAAGATCTAAACAATCTGAGTTATAAACAATCCAAGAACTATCACGTATTTTTATACTATCAATTTTCTAATGGATGAATCTTCATCCATTTGCTGATGTGTTCAAGAGGTGGGTTGGTTGGTTGCACAGTTGATGATGATTCATAAGAACTTGGTTTCAAAGTAAGAAGATCAAGAAAGGGATCATCAACAAGTTGTGCAGGTTGTAATTGTTCTTCAACACCTTCAGAAATAACTGGATACTATGTTTCGTGTATTGTTGATGAAGTACGTGCAGAGGGTACAGCTTGATCAATGGTAATTAAAAAAGGCGAACCGGTCAGATCAGCAGGTCTTGGAGCAGCAACAATGTGAACAAGAGAAACAACACTTAGTGGAGGATTAAAGTGCTCATCAAACATCGGTTGGAATAACATATCCCAATTATTCTTAGTTGGTGGAACATAAGGAGTTATAGAAGGAGGATTTTGCACGAGTCCTGAATTGATTATTCTAAGAGTCATTTCATAAAGTGCGGGTCCTGAACTGCTTTGTTCAGAAGCCATTTCACCATTTGATACTCATTGAGAGACCAAGTTAAACCGTATTGATCACATTTTATTCACTATTCTCCCCTTCAAAAATTGCATATCTGATTGCCATTTTTGATTGAACAAGTGAATTAAAATACAAGCTAATGTACGTTGATCCACTTAATGACTGAACGAGCATGGGTAAATATGAAATTTGTTGATGGGAATGGTCGAAAATAAGAAGATTTCTATTCTTTTGTAGATAAAGCTCACTGAAGTGTACACCTTTCTTTTCTTTGAGGAGCAGGGCCTGAAGTGTTGTCTGCAGATGCCATAGTTCTTGTTCATCAGATTTGAATTCCTTGAACCCCTGGTTTATGAGATATCAGTCTTATTAGCAACCAAACTCTGAGTCTTTCCTCTTTAGGATTGAAAGATGTACTTGCACTTAAGTTAAGAGTACCTGCACTGACATTACGAGTTTGTTCGCATTCATATGGGTAAGTGACATCTTCATCTAAACCATTTGGAAGTTCATTGTCAACCTTGGTTGTGCTAGAGGTGAATATCTTTCCAGTTGGAACCCACCTAAGACCAACAGTCTTGAAAATTCTACCGGTCGGTTTTCACCTAAGACAAGATCTATGAGTGTTTGTTTTCTCATACACAGCGGAAGACTTATTTGGAGAAAGCCTATATCCTTTAGAGATCCATCTTTCATGTTTGTTTACATTACTTTCTTTTCTACGGGTTTGATATTATTTCTAGACTTAGGGATTGAACCTTAGCCTGAGAATTCACCTCTTTCAAGAATTTTGTTACACATGCATCATGATTTGCATTAAAGACACATTTCTGTCAGGTCGAACAAACTAAGTGTTTGAAGTCTAAAAATGAACTGGGATTCCTAGAGTGATCTGCTTTTTGCATAACTTTTAACGTAACATCACTACTCTTTGCAGGCCAATTCCTAAACGTTTGATTATTACTCCTAGGTTTTGGTGTACAAGCCTTAGGAGTGTGGTGTGTTCTAGCGGGAGGCATTTCCCTAGGTTTAAGATTCCTATTTCTATCTTGTGTCTTTTTCTTAGCTTCCTTTAGATAGTAATTATGAGGCATGTCATTTGAACCATAAGATTCTTTAGAACTATTCCTAGATGAGCCAGGTGCAATCATATAATGAGGGTTTGCAAACACATATTCTCTAACTTTAGGAAAATAATGAGGAGTGACTCGTTTTGGCAAATCATGTTTCACATCAACTTGGGAGGCAAACCGTGGTTTTAAAAATTTTTGTCGTTCAGATTGAACCGCATTCGGTTGTCTAACAATTAATTGATTTTTGAGTAGTTGGAAAACATGTTTCCCTAAGATTGATGATTTTGCAAACTTAGTATCCATGCTATTTCCATTTAATTTTCTTAATTCATTTTTTAATGTTGCATTCGCAAAAATCTTTTCCTAAATCTGAGCTTTTAAATCAGCATTTTCCACGGTCTTACTATTTACTTGAGCAATCAGTGAGTCATTAAGGTCTTTTGTCTAAACTTGTGTCTTTTTGATAGAATCATAAAGATCTTTGTAAGTCTGTTTCAAATGTGCATTTTCCTTATGCAACTTCTCATTCTCTGCAAGTAATTTAGCCACACTATTTTCTAGTTCAATGTTTATTGTTTATAAAACATCAATTTCCTTTTTAATTTTGGCTTTATTACTTGTTTCATTCAAAGAATGACTATGTTGCCCCAATTTTTAATCATGATTTTGATATTTAAGTTTAAGATTAACACAATGTGATTCTTAAAAAAAACTTTTTGAAATTAGGCAATGGTCTTTTTGAGAAAAATATTTTCAGCCTCGAGAGATTGGTATGACTGGTCAGTTGTTGGTTGATCAATTAAAGAAGCAGGTAAAGGACTTTTAACATGATATTGTTCAGCATTATGGTCAGTCTTTCCTACATAATTACTCATATTGGTTGAATCAGTAGTGGTATTGCTATTAACCTTTTCCAACAGATATGTCATAAATAAGTTTAGATTGCCTGGTATGTTGTTGTTCATTAGCAAGTATATTATGTTGAGCAGTCAATTATACCTCAGCTAATGGCTCTTGGTCATTTCCTGGTCTAATATCTGCATCCACCGCATGTGTGGTATCATTCCCTGATATGCTGCTTGTATCTTGCTTGTCTGACTTTGTCCCACTGCTTTCTGTAACAACCAACCCAACATCTAATGCTTTACCTATATCGACCTTTTCCTCTTGCATTTGCATCTGAGTTTCATTCACTATTTGTTGAGTACATTCTCTAAGCTGTTGTTTTCTTACTCTATCTCACTGTTTTCTATGACAACCAAATTGGTATTTAATACTTGAACCAGATTGATCTGAACATCTTTTGACTGCACCTTGAAACTTTTCTGAATCTCATGTTCATGAGGTATTGCTTCATTCATCAGTTTTTTAGTCTCCTTTATTGCTTTAACTTCACTTTATTTCATCCATAATTCACCGCAGTTAAGTACTCTTTTATCAATACACTTTACAAGTATATCTAAGTACTTGATTAAATTACTTCTGTAAGTTTCAGGTTCACTGCCCGTGTAGTCTTTGAAATTCTCTTGATTTAGTCGATTCAAATAATCTGAAGAGGTTACCCCTTTTGAGGCAAAAAATTCCTTGAATTGTGTTCGGAGAACTTCTAGACAATTCTTTGCATTAACCTCATGAAAATGATCTCTTTCAAACTGCAACCTAAACTGATCTAAATTATGGAACATCTTTTTTTTGAAATTCCGATGCTCTTCACCGAAGAATGTACGAAATGTAGCTTCAAATAGTCTTTTGTGTGTGACAAAAAAACCACTAATTAGATAGAGAGTTCTAAGATGTGACTTGAGCTCTTTAAACATTTCCATGGATTTTTGATGCAGTTTCCTGTTTTTGAGTTGCATGTGTTGCAATTATTTCTCTTCCGAATTTGAATTTGAAGATTCCATTGAAGTTTAACGTGTGAAATAAATTAAGAATCTTAAGTAGATTAAGTGATTGTTATGTGAAATGATAAAGTTTGATCGTTCAGTGATAAAGGAGAATTGTGTTAAAGAGTTGTTGTTGAAGATGATTAAGATTGGTATTTCATGGGATTTTACAAATCTTGATTAAACCGAGAAAATAGCTAAGTATTTCATGGGATTTTACAAAGTCAAGACAACCCGTTGAAAATAACTTCTTTCTGGAGAATGTAATATTTAGCAGAAATGTGCAGTGTAATATTCCGCAGAAACAACATGTGTAATATTCTACAGAAACAAGACTGTGTAATATTCCGAAGAAACAAGAATGTGTAATATTCCGCAAAAATGTGCAATGTAATATTCTGCAGAAACAACCTGTGTAATATTCCGCAGAAACAAGACTGTGTATTATTCCACAGAAACAAGACTGTGTAATATTCCGCAGAAACAAGATTGTGTAATATTCCTTAGAAACAACCTATGTAATATTCCGCAAAAACAACCTATGTAATATTCCACAGAAACAAGACTGTGTAATATTTCGCAGAAACAACCTATGTAATATTCTGCAAAAACAACATGTGTAATATTCTGCAGAAACAAGATTGTGTAATATTCTGCAGAAACAACCTGTGTAATATTCCGCAGGATTCAACAATAATACATATTCAGCAGAAACGACACACGAAACAAAAACACTTTAAAATCACCTAAAAGACACCCTTTTAAACATTTTTTCTTGATTCTTTTTGTATAACTAAGTATCCTTAGACTAGATCTTGCTTAAAAGCATAAACTTTAAGGTTTTTAACACCAAAATCTTATGGTTTAAAACATTTCATACGAGAGCCTAAAAGACACAAACAAACCAAATTTTAAACATGATAAAACGCACACGAATCTCACAATATCACCCCAGGGCGACTAATACCAATTGTAGGATATCAAATCACATGAACAAAGAGAGAAGTAAAGAGAAAATCTAGAGAGAGAAAGAGGAGTGGTTGATCACTTAAAGAGAGAAAGAAACATGTAATATTCGATTATCCAAATGATCAACACCCTCTCCATAGAAGGAGAGGGGTATTTATACAAGGTTTGGGGCGTGGTCAATATAAGGTCTCCATATGTTGATCCAGTTAGCTTAAGTATTACACCACAATTGACTACGAGCTATGAATTACAATATTAGAAGTGACCGAGTCTTTTCTTAATTTCTAACATCTATCATTCTATTGAAAAACACATCTTCACAAAAGAGACATACAAGAACCTAATCCACACTTGTGTGTTATTAGTCGAGAGTCTTATTTCTCATATCAACTACTTTATTCAATTTGGTTGTAAAGGGAAGTCTTGTATTTTTGTGATCAAGGCTAGATCATTGGGGATCTAGTTGGGGGGTTTGGTAAGCTTCCAAAGGGAAGTTCTTAGTGGTCCTAGTTGGTCTTAGTGATCCTAGAGGAAAAGTAGAATCACGGGTTCTTAGGGATGGATTCCGAGGGTGGAATACCGTAGGGAGTAGCTCTTCTTAGTGAGTGCTTATTTTAGTGCATATCGGTGGAGCGAAGTTGTAATAGAGTTTATAGTCCACCATAAGGATTATACTAGAGTAATAGTATAGGTTTCATGGATTCGCAATTGGACGTACGGATGGTATAAATCCCCATCCTGAACCAGTATATATCATGGTGTTTTCTCTCTCTCTCTCTCTCTCTCTCTCTCTCTCTCTCTCTCTCTCTCCATCTACTTATTGTCTTCATCATCATGTAGATCATCACACCACTTGGTTATTTATGACTTTAAGTTTTAAAAACTTCTAAAAAGTCAAGATAACCAAAATCAGCCCTCCCCCCTCTACGGTTCTACAGTGTTGTCATGTAAATTGAAAAAACTAGGCTTACTTAGATTGTGTTTCTTATATGCAAACAATTTTTTTCCGTTTATGATTTGGGGTTTTGGATATTTTTCAAAATGTGTAAACTTTTCTAAAAATATTTTAAAACTATTTTTGGAAACTTTAAGTTACCAAATTAAATCAAAATTCGCTTAGTTAAATTCTCGAGCAGTAAATGTAGCTAGTAGTATTACTTATGTGTTGTATCATGCACATAATTCCCAATACCACGTTCCATTAGTATTTCCTCTTGTAATTTAATTTTAAAAGTATAATAGCTTTAAGTAAAATGTAAACCAAGATAGACATGACACAACAAAGCCATATGAGGTAGAAGAACTAATGGAATTTAAGGAGTGTTGAAATCTAGTAGGAGCACAGGGGAAAGATGATCCACCTAAAGCTAGAAGAGAATCACATGTAATGCTAAGAAGACGCGGAGTCTGAAGAAGCCTTATCGCCTTGTGTCAAGATTTAACCCTTAGGATAGACCCAAGTTAATTCCCGAAGTGGCTTTCATGATCAACATTAGATTATCTCTTGGCCGTGTCAAATATATGTTTTAGTAATGCCTAAGTATGCATGCTTTGATAGATATATAAGATGTCAACCGATATTATTTAGAGACATAATAAAAGTTGGCATTTTGCTAAATTCATGAAAAAGGTGTACTTAAGCATCGTATCCATCGAGATTGTGTAATAAAAAAGGTAGTTCTATGAATTCAGTAGGTCTAATTTAGAAAAACTCTTGGGACGAGTAACTCGAGTTTAAACACTTTTTATTACAAAGATTTGTTTTTTTAAGTTAAGTGAACAAAACAAATAGATTGATTATGTATCATAATTTCATCACTACATCGAAGGCTTTTTTTTGTAAATATATTGATAAGATAGCTTGGTATCCAAACTGTATCAAAGATTTTGATCATCATTATGTAGTGTACATAATTCATGTTAGGGTCTACCAAAGAGTGTGGGTATAGGGCAACTAATAAAAAGGTTTCCATTTCTATCGATCATAAAATCAATCAAAAAAGAAAAATCAGACACGTATAGTTTTCTTCTCTAAAAAAGTAGGTTTGGGGTTCTTTTTTAACACCCTAAATCTTTATCTTTTAATAATTAATAAAATAATACTTCTCATGTTAGGAACACAAAAGTGTTGATCGCTTCCATAGATAATAGTCGTTAGCTCGTTAAGTAATTTTTGGAAACTTACATTGTTAGTTAACAAAGGCCCATAGATTAAATCATGCAAGCCCAAGCCCACGTGCCATTTGTAAGTATAAATACACCTCTCCATGCCTTGGAGAGGTGGTTGGTTGGTTGTATTTTTCACATAGGTATGCATTTCATGTTCTTGTCTTTCTCTCTCTAAAATACTTCCTTCCCACTTTCTCTCTCTAGTTCTTGTTGTTAAGAGATTACTAATATTCTTCAATTAGTATCAAGAGCCATAGAGTGGTGTGTTTAGTTTTTGTGTTTAATTTTTTTGGTTCGTGTCATATTGTAAAAATCGTCCTTCCTTTTATTTTTCTTGTTGATTCGAAGCTATTTGGGTACACTAAAAGATCATTTACCTTGGTAAATTTGATCTAGTATCTCTAGGATATAGGTGTACAAGCTTTAAATCAAGAAAAAATTCATTTTTGGTCATCTTTTGTGTTCAAAACCTTTACAAAGAACAAAATCTTGATTTTAAATTTTCGGCTTAAAAACCTTAAAGTTTCTATTTTTTTGTTCCAATAGGGTTAGTAACACTAGTTGTACAAGATTTTTTTGCAGAAAACCGATCAAAAAGTGTTTTTTGTGTTTTTAAGATTTTGAGTTTCGTCACTGTTGAAGTCGAACAACCTGAGTCGAACAACTCAAGTCGAACAACTGAAGTCGAACAACTGAAGTCGAACAACTAAGTCGAACAACTCAAGTCGAACAACTAGCGTTCGAAACAACTCAGTGGAAGACAACCTGAGTCGGCTACCCAAGTCGAAAAAAACCTGAGTTTGAACATGTACTCAAGTCAAACAACTCACTTCAGTTGAAACCGAACAACTTACTTCAGTGGAAACCGAACAACTCACTTTAGTGGAAACCGAACAACTCAATTTAGTGGAAACCGTACAACTCACTTTAGTGGAAACCGAACAACTCACTTCAGTTGAAACCGAACAACTCACTTTAGTGGAAACTGAACAACTCAATTTTTTAAATTATACGTTTTATTTCTTTGACTTGTAAAATCCCGTGAAACATTAACTTATTTTTCCTGATTTTGTCAAGAATTGTAAAATACCGTGTAGTTTAAAGAATTAAAACACTTAAAAGGACAACTTAATTAAACACAAATTCTTTCTACCACTGTTCGATCAAACAAGTAATCTTTTAATATACAAATTTCTTAATGACGACTCTTGCTGACAAAGCGATCCTTTCGGGTGCTGACAATCGTCCACCTATGTTGGAAAATGATATGTATGATTCTTGGAAAAGCATAATGGAGCTATACATGATGAATAGACAAAATGGAAGAATGATTCTTGAATTCGTTGAAAATGGTTCACTCATTTGGCCTTCAATTGAGGAAAATGGAGTGACAAGACCAAAGAAATATTATGAGTTATCTGTTACGGAAGCAATTCAAGCTGATTGTGATATCAAGGAAACTAATATCATTCTCCAAGGACTACCACCTGAGGTCTATGCATTGGTTAGCAATCATAAAGTCGCCAAGGAACTTTGGGAAATAATTCAACTTCTCATGCAAGGTACTTCATTGACAAAATAGGAAAGGGGTGTAAGCTTTATGATGAATTCGATAAGTTTGCTTATATGAAAGGGGAAACACTACGTGAATTCTACTTGAGATTTTCACTGCTACTCAATGACATGAACATCTACAACATGAAACTGGAACAATTTCAAGTGAACATAAACTTTTTGAATACTCTTCCTCCTGAGTGGAGCAAATTTGTAACTGATGTCAAATTGGTTCTGGATTTGCACACGACTAACATTGATCAGCTTCATGCTTATTTAGGACAACATGAATTTCATGCAAATGAGTTTGGTTTAATGCATGAACGCAACTCAGATCTGCTTGCTTTGGTTGCATCCCATCAGATGACCCAGTCTCCTTATCAAACTCATCAAAACTCATACCAAAACACTCAATTTTAATCACAAGGTTCACCATATCAGTCTCCACAGTATGAATCACCTTATCAGTCTCAACAATACTTAACTCATCAATCATCAACACCTTTTTCAATCACTTATCCATCCAATGATTATCAATCATCAATTCACCACAACGTTTATTCTCCATCATCATCCATCCCTCAATTGGAATGTGCTCCCACAGTTAACCAACAATTAGAATTTTCCCAACCAGACTTAGGTCTAATTATTCTAGTGTTCCAGAAAGGAGATGATCCCATTGATTCCATCAATCACATGATGTATTTCTTGACTACGGTTATCACTTCCCGCTACCCTACTACCAATAATCAGCTGAGGAATTCGTTAAACCCTAGGCAACAAGCTACCATTAATAATGGAAGAGTAACATTACAACCAATTTAGGGGAGACAAACGTCTTTAACTGCGGGTACTACAAGGACATACACTCTAGGAGCAATTAGAAGCAATTCTGGGAAACAAAGGACTCTTATCTGTTACAACTGCAAAGGGGAAGGCCATATGTCCAAACAGTGCACTAAATCTAAGAGGAAACAGGATGATTCTTGGTTTAAGGATAAAGTGTTGTTGGTATAAGCTCAAGCAAGTGGTTAAATTCTACATGAGGAGGAACTTGCATTTTTGGCAGATCTAGGAATTCCAGAAGGTCAAGCCACACAGATTATTATTACTCACAATGCTGTTTAGATGCATATGACTCTGATTGTGATGAACTCAACACTGCCAAAGTTTCTCTCATGTCGAATTTATCTTATTATGGTTCAGATGCTCTTGCTGAGGTACACAATCATGATAATATAAATAATAATATGCTTAATCAAGCTGTGCAGGCGATCACGTCTTCTGAACAGTCGAATGTTCTGACTCATTCAGAGACTGAAATAAACAGTGATAGCAATATCATTCCTTATTCTTAGTATGTGATTGAATCACAACAGGCAGCTGTTCAAAATTCTAACTCTTTTGTACAACAAGATGCACTGATATTATCTGTGATTGAACAACTAAAAACTCAAGTAGTTAATTGTACCAAGATAAATCTGGACAATAAAAGTGTCAATGATAATTTAACTGCTGAGCTTAAAAGATATAAAGAACAAGTTAAAGTTTTGAAAGAAAGATATAATGTTGATTTAAGGAGTAATAATAACATTTCAGATTCATGTGCACAGTCTGTAGAGATTGATCGTCTTAAACAAAATCTTTATGAACATTTAAAAGAAAAGGAATCTTTAATGCAAACAGTTACTCTTCTGAAAAATGATTTTAAGAAAGAAGAATCTAGGATCATTGATACAGAGATTGCGTTAGAAAAGAAGATCAAACAGTTAGATAATATTGTTTTTAAAAGAGATCAATCTGCACAAATTATTCACATGTTGACGAAACCTCAGTTTTGCTATGAACATACCACTAAACAAGCTCTAGGTTTTCAAAATCCTTTCTATCTAAAGAAAGCTCAATAGTTGGAACCAAAGTTTTATGATGGTAATGTCATTAAGAATACGAGTGTTATTGTGATTACTGACTTCAAAGAGACCCTAATGCTTGCTGAAGAGAGTCATTCAAAAATGCTTTTAAAACAACAAGATCCTATGATGTTAGAAAAGAAAGTTAATACTACACCAGTCAATTATGCTGTCCTTAATCAACTTTCTTAAGATTTTGAAAAATGATTTGTTCCACAAACTGAATTATCTGTTGAACAAGCCTTTTGGTCTCAGAATTCTGTGAATTCTCCAGAACCCACTCTTTCTAGTAGACCCACCAAAGTTGAGGTTCCAAAAGAAATTCCTAAAGTCGGCATGGTTAATACGAGTTTGAAGAAACTTAAATACCATCTTGCTAGTTTTGATGTAGTTGTCAAAGAAAGAACCACACTCACAGCCATCACTGAAGGCTCATAGGGGTTCGAACATACAAAAGCTTGTTTTAGAGATGAAATAATTCCATTTGTAAAAGCTCTGAATGACTTATTTAATACATCCAATCAATATTTGATTGATGAACTTTCTGAAGTCTAAAATGTCTTTCATCGAATGGAACAGGCTGTGGAACAACATCGTGTTGAGTTAAAAACATTTTAAGTGAAAATGAATCAAGTTTTGAACGAAAACGAACGACTCTTGAAACAAGTCATTAACAAAGATATTGTGAACATAATTATGAATTCGTCTATGGATAATGTCTCTGTGAATGTGCATGAATATGAAAAGTGTCTGAAACTTGAGACTGGGCTTCTCAACAAAAAGGATTTCATTGAAAAAGAGATTTACGATAAACTGTTCAAAAGTTTTACCACTCTTGAAAAACATTGCATCTCTTTAGAAGTTGATACTCAACTTAATCAGGAAATTTTTCAAAGGGACAATTCTGTTTCAAATCGAAGTGCTCCAAGTTTTGATCAATTGTTTGAATTAAATGATTTGAAAGCTCAGTCCCAAGGGAAAGACACGGCCATAAAAAAGTTAAAAGAGAGAATTAAATCTCTAAGTGAAAAAATGAATGAGGATAAGATTAAAAAGAACTTATAAGAGATTGAAACAATAAATATTGAATTGGATCATAGGGTGTCAAAGCTTATTGCTAAGAATGATCATTTGAAACAGACCTATAAGAAACTTTATTACTCGATTAAACCATCACGTATTCGATCAAAAGAACAATGTGATGATTTAATTAATCAAGTCAATCTAAAGTATATGGAAATCTCTTATTTAAATGCTAGTCTTTAGAAAAAAGTTTTGGAAATTACAGCTCTCAAGGATGACTTAAGGAAACTTAAAGGAAAAGCTCTAGTTGATAATGTTGTTACGAAACACACTATTGATCTAGAGATGCTTAAGATTGATGTGGAACCAATAACCCCTAAATTGTTGAATAAAAAGACAGCTCACTCTGTCTATATTAAGCACACTCAAGAAGAAGCTATAATTCTTAGGGATATAGTTGAACATGTTAAATCAAAATATCCACTAGATCATTCCTTAGAATCTGCCTGTAGGTATGCTAAACTAATTCAGGAGTTGCTTACACACATCAGTAAAACCTGCCCGAGTGTAAACAATACTGATGGAAAATCAGTGGCTGTGACACCAAAGAACAAGGACAAAAGAGTTAGATTCACTGACGTCACATCCCTCGGTAACACAATCACAAAAACGCCTCACATCAAACTAGTTTCTAACAAACCTATGTTATTTTCTACAGGAGTAAAACCGTCTACTAGTGCTAGCGGATCACAGCCTTCAGGCAATACAAAGAAAGATAAGATTCTGCAAACACCAAGTAGTACTCAGAAGAAATAATTTAAAAGCCTACCTAGGAAAGTTAAATATTAGTTTAAAAAATAAAAAGACTGTGTTGTTGCACTAAAGGAACTTCTAAGGTGCAGCATTCAAGCTTAATGCGAATTTTGACTTAAATGTGTTAAGTGCATTGTTGTATACTTTCTGATTTTCATGATTTGTGTGTTCTTGTATTTTTTCATAATGTGGATGCTCGTGTAAATCTAAATTCTATAAGAAAAGTTCAAGAGAAAGTTTGGAAACCAACAGGAAAGGTGTTTACAAATATTGGATATATCTAGAGACCTACTGGTCAGACCTTCACTATAGTAGGAAATGCGTGCCCTTTAACTAGGATTACCACAACTACTGAAGTGCCCCTTAGGAAACCAACTGCTCTAGAAAATGAAACACCTAAGCCTGTCGTAACATTGGTTTACTCAAGGAAACCTAGGAAATCTAAAACTAATGTTCCTGTTAGCAAATCTAAGGTTCTTAAATATGTATCTGCTAACAAAAAGGAACCCAGTCAATATTGGGGATCCATAGTTTCCAATGTTCCATCTTTCTCTCTTGATGAATGCAGGTCGTCCAAATTATTCTCTGGTATTTGGACTCCGGCTGCTCCAAACATATGACCAGAGATCGCTCTCAGCTCACCAATTTCGTCAAAAAATTTTTGGGTACAGTCAAATTCAGAAATGATCACGTGGCAAAGATATTGGGATATGGTGACTATCAGATTGGGAATGTTACGATATCAAGGGTTTACTACGTAGAAGGACTTGGACACAACTTATTCTCCGTTGGGCAATTCTATGATTCGAACCTTGAAGTTGCTTTTCGACAATGGTATGTGCTTAATTACACATACCTTTTTCCATTAAAAACGGACTTAAATGACCAAAAACAGACAAAAACTACCTAATATATGTTTGTTTTGCATTTGTATTGTGCAAGAAACGGATACAAAAGGACGAAAAACAAAGCCAAAAATGACAAAACTGAGCACGGAATGGAAATGTGTGAAAAAATGAAGCCAAATCGAAGCCAAAAAGTCAACCAAGTCAAGAAGTCAACAGAAAAGTCAAACAGTCAAAGTCAAAGTCAACCCTGACAAAGTCAAGTCAACTCCGAGAAGCTGAATCAGAAAAAAATATAACTTGAGGGACTGAAATTGCCAAATCCCAAAGTTGTATTACAAGAATTAATGACAAGGGCTGAAATTGCAATTTAAGTGAAATACAACTTTAGGGGGCATTCCTGCCAACCCCCTAAACTTGTATTATTCAAGGACTGTTTTTGCAATACTTATATATGAGTTGAGGGGGCAATTTTGCCAAACCCCCAAACTCATATCATCCTCAAGGATGAGAATTGCAAACAACCTTATAACATGGAGGGACTAAAATTGTCAAACTTACCAAATTCACCTTTTGACAGTCTGGACTGGGCAAACATCCCATTCCGGCCATTTTCATACCTCATACCCCAGTCCATGTTAACTCTAACCTTTTTAACTACAAACCTACCAAACCCTATGGTTAAACAAGTCATCCTTCCTCCACTGCACTATAACCCAAGGGACTATTGCCAACTTGGCAATCTTACTATTTTCGAGCAAAATCAAGGGCTGTGATGACGATCCAAAGAAGCACATGACTTAATCTATGGCCAAGGATTGATTTTTGAGTTCCACTCTCACCAAACTAGCACAAATGTGCCTTTTTACCTCAGTAAAGAAGCACAACTCCAAGGATTGAAGTTTTTGGTTTTCAGGTATAAATACCTCCAATGGATGCCATTGCAAAGGATCGATCTCAATTTTCAGTTCTTTATTAATCTTTTTTATGTATTTTAATTCAGCTTTTAATTTCAGAATTTGTACTTCAATTTTTAAGTTAATGGAAGTTTGAAGTTTTTTTTTCTTATGCTTTCAATTGTTTCGGTTATTAATTGGTAGAATTGGTCTTCAGAGCTTCTAAGCATCTTATAAGCTGATAATCTGTGTAACCCTAAGCTTATTAATAGCTTATTGGTTATTTCAATCTAAAGTCAAAAGTTTGACTCTAAAAGTCAAAATAAAAAAATAAAAATAAAAGAAACCACAAGGAGAATGGTAAAAAGGGACAGCCATGGTTTAGAGTCTCATGGGAGACAATAGGAGTGATTAATATTGCTTGAATTCAAACAGGAAAGCCTTGAGAACTTGTGAGTTCCTTATTTTCATTTTCTTAAGAATCTACTGTAGCATAGCTTAATTATTAGGTTTGTGCTTATTTCACCTTTTCTGCTCATCTTGTGCTTATTTGGTTTATCTTTTATCATTTAGTATACATGGCATTGTCCTCGTCCCCTTGTTTTCATTATTTTAGTTGAATTTACCTTAAAAAGCTCATTTTTTTTTTTTTTCTTTTTTTTATCATTGTCAATTTATTGTTTGCTTATTGTATCTGCTTATTTCCATGGTTTAAGTTCTTCATTAGGTCCCTAGTAAGCTAATAAGCATCTGGTATTAAGGCTTTGTTTGTTAAAAATCAGTTTAATCAGCTTTAAAAATCCATTGTCATAGATAAGGAGTGTTTGGCATTAGGCCATAATGGCGTCAAAACCGGTGTTAAACTAATATGGGTCATTGATCCAACCTTAACATTCCTGTTTAAGTAGTATAAATCTGTTTTTATAGGTTTTTCAAGTGTTAAAGTAATTCTTAGGGTATGGGAAGAGACTCGATAATTGAACTTGGATTAGCATGAACATTTTCCTGTGACCGGGAAGTTGAAATCTCACAAAGCAAAGTCATACGACTAAGATATTCCTCATGCTCTCTAGCAATCCTCGAAGGAAGTGTAATGATTTCTCCGGCGAACTCATGGTGAAGAGGATCATTCCTTGGAGAAAAAGTAATCGAAGTATTATGGATGGATTCATTTTGTTTTGGTTCATGATCAAAAATCACTTCGGGAGCGAGATTATGGGTGGTATCATCACTAAGCAGATTCTCAAGAAAAATTACGTCTCCTTCTGAATCGTAATAACCTTCCTCAAAATTAGAAGAAACTTCCATGGCTAGAAAAGCATCGATCTCATCAATATCGACTTCTGGATCGGAACACTCAACCTTATCGGACAAAGGTGTGTTAAGTAAAACTGGCTCATCGGAATTTGAAACGTTGGAGTTCTCGTTCTCAACATCTTCTACCATCTCGTTAAAGAGAGGATTTACGTTGCTAGAGGTGAAGTTATCATCAAATTCAAAAAGAGGGTTTGTGTAACACCCCCAAAATGGGTCGCAGCGGAATAAGGATCTGGGGCATGTTACTTCAAGATCAACAACACAAGATATATATAAGAACGACACAAAAGTCGTTTAAATTGATACATTGGATTTAAATAAAAGACATATTACAAAAGCTTATAGCTTTACTTGTTCTTTGTTTAATATTACAAAAGATAACATAGATTTCCCAAAACATGATGCACATAAATCTTTAACAGTGCAATCCAAAACATAATCCAATGCATCCTTGGCACCTCGTGCCTATTGACCTCCTGAAAACATTGCTTAAAACGTCAACAAAATTGTTGGTGAATTCATAGGTTTATGTATTTAAATTATGCAGGACCGCAAGACTTTCCCGTGATGTTACAACATATGCCAACAATCACAAAACCAGATTACTGTTGCACTAAGCTCATGACACTGAAGCTCAACCTGTATTTTGCTATTTTAGCAGTTATTTTGCCCGTACAGATGTTGTAACCCGCAACATCTAAGTCCGACATGGTCAACGTTCATTCCCGGTGATAGCTAATCACCCAAACGGGGAGGTTAATCCCAATAGATCTATTTATATCATTCGCGCTCACATAATGCAATTAACAACTACATCATGCAATTGACAGTTCATGAAAATGGGCTCAGGAGGGTTATCGCTACTTAGGCAAACACATAATCAATATACTTTAAACACTTGCGTCCAATTTATAAAACAAAGCATGTTCTCACCCCGAATAATAGTAAATTAGTAAAACTGTAAAAGTGGGGCTATGAACTCACCTTGAGTACAGATAGTCCAAATAATCACAGATAAAACGTCACGCAAGACGATAGATGCAACCTATTTAAATTAAGGTCGTATAAGTACCGAGTACTTTAATTAATAACATTGAATATAATCTTATAGTTGTTACATCGTACTATCGTTCGGGCTATCATAATTAAAGAGGTCATGACATGACGTACGAGGAGTTAGGACACTTTAAATCGTAAATCCAACAACTCGTCGATACGCCATCCGAAGAGGCCTCATTATGAAACTCCCTAGTATTATAGCACTTTGATAACCACTCAATATTCTATATAGCATAATCACCGACTAATCGTTTTAGTAAAATAATATTTATAAAGTGAAAACGTTTATAAATATACTTTTCGTAAAAATGACCTAATTTGGTCGTTTTAAGCCCGTTGCTCGCGTTTCTTACGTCCACGTCTTCGTAGTAAGACGAGTGATCAAAATATTACATTTTCAAGTTTTTGATATTCTGCGATGAATAGTGTTTTTACTTTACTGTTCATAGTTTATAAAATTACTTTTATAAACTTTAATTATCGTAAACGTCGTAGTTTATTCGTTATAGTTTCGTTTTTAGCCATAATTAACATATAACACATAAAATCATAATAAATAAAAGTATGAAGGAATTAGGAAGACCTTAGGGATGATGTATGAGATGAGAAATGAATGCTAAACCCGTGTTTAGACTCAAAACCCAAGCTTTCAAGCTTATAAACCCTATATTAGGTTTGAAACCCTAATCTTCCCTTTTCTTCTTAAATCCTTGGAAATGATTATCCAAGGCTTGCAAACACTTTAGTGTGCCCTAGAATTGATGTGTAAAGGGTTGTATGGATTGTATAAAATTTTTGTATGGATTGCTTATGGTTGTTATTTTGGCCGTTGTCTTTAGGAGAGAAAGGAAAATGGATTTTGTAAGTATAAAGTTGTAAGTGAATTCCCTTATGCATGCATGAT
>BQNB010060920.1:0-36717 GCA_026074375.1 Tanacetum coccineum
GGTGGCAAAGCCCATGTGAGGTTGGGTGAGGGTTTGAGAGTGATGGTTTTGGCTGGTACTATAGTAAATGAGGTGGGGGGATAGAGATAATGAATAGTGGGGTTTGTTTGGCGGGAAATAGGTTTGTTACTCTATTTTTTTTATTTGGGTCAGGGTACAAGTTTGGGTTTTAGGAAAATGTGGCCCCTTAATTTGTAGTGTTATATTACATGGAATGTCCTTGTATAGATATAAGTTTTGAGTGGTTTGCAAGATCAGCCCCTAAAGTTGCATATGGTTGTTGCAGTGATAGTCCTTATGGGACTAACGGGGTTAAAGGGATGGGCTTTTTAGGGTTAACTGGCGTTAAGGGTGAATTGGGCTTGTTATAACTGTTTTGGGCCACGTTAGGATTTTAAAAGGATTTGGGCTATTTGGGCTTAAGTAACAAACAAGGCTCATATATCTTCCTTATAATATTTAAATGGGCGGACCCGGCCCATTAGATGGATTCGGGTGGGCCCATTTAATATTTCTTTGTTTTTGGCTTCGGTCTTGACTTTGACTTTTCGGAGTTGACCTTGACTTTGACTTTTGTTGACTTTGGCTTTGATTTGACTTTGTCTTTTCGCGCTTTTCCATTCTGTGCTCGGTTTTGTCGTTTTTGGCTTCGTTTTTCGTCCTTTTGTCTGATATCCGTTTCCTGCACAATATAAATGAAAACATACGAATACAATGTATTTTTGGTACGTTTTTTGTCATTTAAGTCCGATTTTAAAGGTCAAAGGTATGTGTAATTAAGCACATACCAAAATCCCCCATACTAAACTATTGCGTGTCCTCACGCAATGCTATAAGTAAGCACTTAGAAAACTAAGAATCTCAATCCCCCTCGACTAATAACCTCGAAAAGTAGCTAAGTGTTCGTCAAGGGGAATTAAAGAATCAATAGTTTAGAAAAGCCCCGTTTTTACCATTTTTAAATATATACACTAACTACCACTAATATTTTTGTTCTTTTCATTTTTCTCATTTTTTTGTACTTTTCATATTAAGCAACTAACTAGACTTTTGACTTTCGTTATTTTTATAACTTTAGGGATCATAGAACAAGATGCATTTCAATCCTAAAATGCCCCTAAAAAGGATAAATTCATCGTCCCCGACTTTTCATTTATTCCAAACCAAGCTTAAAACGAAATCACCGTTAAATATAAGTTAAGATGCTAACACTACTCATATTTGCAACTTGTGAACTTTTCACTCCCGACAATTATTATATCTTAGGTGAATGTGCCATTTCGAATTTCAACCATGGATCAACATTTTGCAAAATTCTATGCTTCACGTTCCACCCGAGAATAATGAGTTTGAAGGCGAGATCATCCCATGTAGCGACTTTCGTCTCGACACATCCCAACCTTGCGGCTAAGTGACCAGGCTTTTGACACCCCACAGAGACTAGTATCGGGACTCACGGACCTTCGGTTTCAAAAACTCTTAGGTTTCCCGTATATACATAGCTTATTTATAAATACTTAAAATAAAATAGTCTTAGTTCAAAAGAATATTTAAATTTAAGAAAAAGAGAGTTTCCTTATATTTATTAACTCACATTTACTACACTTAATATAATTATTCATTCTTAAGGAAATCTTTGACCTTTTAGAAGGCTGCAACATCGGTTGTGAGCCGGCAAGATGCAGCAAACTTTTATCAGTGCAGCAACTTTTTATTCCGTCCGATATTATTCTTACTATGGGCTTTCTTTAGAAGGCTGCAACATCGGTTGTGAGCCGGCAAGATGCAGCAAACTTTTATCAGCCCACAGTTTATAATTATTACTCATTTTTTTTCTTTTTTTTCATTTTTTTACATATAATACCATGATATAGAGAAAATTTCGTTTTAGCAAATCTAAGTATAAATTTGAACTAAAATTATTGATATAGACTATGCTTCAAAAATTGTTGATTTAAGTTTAATTTTCAAAAATAGCACGTATTATTAGTCCGGTTAGAAGCTTATGGGAGAAAAAGCCACAAATTACACACATGAGCTCTTAAGATTTCCAAATAATCCTTGTTTAGCATCCAACTCATACTTAACTCTATCATTTTTCGTTCTTCGCAATCCGCGAACGCTTAGTCTAAAAGTTAAGGAACAAGCTAGAGCTCAACACGCTCGATCGAGTCAAAATTTACTCTTATTCTACCCAGCAGGAAAGTCAAAATTGTGACAAAACACTTATTTTATTTTTGAAAAAAATACATTTAAAACATTTTTTTTTGAAAATTTTGGTGGTAAAAAACGGGATTACGCGAAAACACGACTGCAAATGCACAATTAAATCGAAGATCCCCCCCCATAGCTAAAACTAAACCATTGTCCTCAATAGTTTTAAGAAAAAAGGGGTCCCTAACGTAAAATCTCTAACCGTTTATTAAGTATGCTTAAAGATAAACGTTAGATCGATAAGATTTGGATATCGGGTTTCCCATAATGACGCTGAGGATATTGAAAGCTCATTGTGTACGAAGTCACAAAAAACTGACGAGCAACGGAAGTCTTCAAAAATCGGAATCCCTGGGACATACAACTCAGAAACACAAACAAAAACATCAACAACCAACGGAAAATGGAAAGAAGGCGAGCCTCTCACAACAGAACATTAAAACACTTATTCATTACTAAACTAGACATAGACTAAACTAACGCATACTACTACTACTACGATTATACTAAGGAAAAGCCACGTGTTTGGCCACCCACCGAAGCTCTTTGTTTAAGGTCACGAAACTCTTATGGCTTGACCCAATCCCCCCATAAAAAACTTGAGTTGGTCAGGGGTATAGAAGTGAGACACGGGACATCCAAAAACTCCTCGATGTCCTCTGTCATGGAAAAGCAAATAAAACTCTCCAGCGTCTTATTATTCAAAAATTTTAATTACTTTGAAAGCTTTAGAGCCATACAACACAAAACACAAAACACGGAAAAGGAAAGAGGCGAGCCTCCTCACAACAACAAACACTTATTCATTACTACTAACTACCATACTACTACTACAGATAAGCATGGGTTGCCACCAACGAAGCGCTTGTTTTAGGTCACTTAGCTTGACCCGATCCCCCATACTTGATTTGGTCAAGGAGGATAGAAGTGGAGACACGAGACATCCAAGATACGGATGTCCTCTCCATAAGAGCAAGGAAAAATCTCCATCGAGCTTTCAAGAATTTTAATGACTTTGAAAGCTTTAGGGCCTCGATGAGATAATTTCGGGAGAAGAGACGTATGAACTCTTTTAGAAGTTAGAATCCCGGGGTTGAAAACTTTTTCCTTATTTTCAGATGAAAACGAGAGTAAAGCTCCAAGCCCGGGAACTTCTTTGTGGAAAGGAAGTTCATAAAGAGGAGGATTAAAATCCTCAAGAATTAAAGAAGCATTAGTGGCCTTCTTTACATTCTTTTCCGGTGTTGCAAGATTGGTGACTTCAAAGAGGTTTTCATGAATGAGTATACCCGGATTAAATACCTTGTCCTCGTTGTTGGTTGAAGGCAAAGCATCAACCTCAGAAAAATCCTCATAGAAAACCGAGTCACACTCGGGAAAAGGAAGGAAATCACTTGATCCAGGAAGATCAAGTTCATCAATCAAGATTTTAGAATCTTTGATTTTCTCTTCCTTGGAGTCAAGTGGATCATCATAAGTATCATCATTAACGGTTTCAAGATCAAAAAGTTCATCATAATCATCCCATAATGGTGGGGATGAGTAATCAAGATCATCATCAACATCATCATATAATGGTGGAGATGAATAATCGAGAGTATGTTCATCGGTGAACATCTCAGAAATGGTATCAACAAGATTGTTATCAAGAGAATTTTCATCAACCGAATCTTCGAGAATAGAATCCATTTCCTCGATAGGATCATGGTTAAGCAAATACTCAATTTCTCAAAGATCGTATTCGGCATCAAAGGGAAGATCATCATTTCCCAGTAGAAATGTGATGTGAGTGAGTTCATTGGCGAACTCTTCAAGAAAATAGTCGCTAGTCTCAGAAATCAGGAGACTAGGTGAAGAAGAAGTGGTACTGTCATTTAAAGAATTATGAAAAGGAGGGAGAGGAGATGAAGGATTACTATTTCCCGGTGGAAATGAATCACTTGCGAGATAAGCTTTAAATTCTTCCCAAATTAAATCACTTTCTTCGAGGAAAATAAGTGAGGGGAAAGAAGAAGAAGAAGACTTGGTCTCGGGTTTCGAAATCGGAGTGGGATTGCCATTTGATGGATTGATAACTTCCGATGAAGTTAAATCGGTATGAGAAGAAAAAATGGGATTGCCACTTAGATGATTTGTTGCAAACAAATCTTCACGATATTCCTCATGTGAAACATTGTAGACATCAATCATGTTGATTGATTCTTGATGAGGTTCGTTTGAATAGCTTGAAGTGTCATGTCTCATATTCAAGATTAGTCTTTTATATTACCGTCTCGGAGGAATCATTTCTTCTCAGGATGATCGTCAACAAGCCGAGTGGTCCGTAAGAATGGTCTTCCCAAAATGAAGGGGACTCGCGGATCGCTTTCATAATCAACAATGACAAAATCAGCATGAATTGTAAACTTTCCAACCGGAACAAAGACATCTCTTGCAATTCCTTTAGGAGTGAAAATATCACGGTTAGCAAGTTCAAGAGTCATTTCGGTGGAAATAAGCTCGGGTAATCCTAACTCTTTCCACACTGAGAGTGGCATCAAGTTTATGCTTGACACCTAGATCGGCTAGGGCCTTGCACTTGAGCTATTTAAATCTCACTCGGAATGAGGGATTTTCCCATGGTCACCTAGCTTTTAGGGTAGCTTCTTTAGGATAACCGCTAAGCAATTTTCATTAACGGGTGTGTTTGTCAATTCAATAAGTTTCTCCTTGTTGGAAAGGAGAGACTTAAGCATCTTTTGATATTTTTGGATTAAAATTAATGCATCGGCAAGAAAGATATTGATGTGAAGTTGTTTAAACATGTGCCAAAATTTGTGGATTTGGACTTCATCTTTTTCTTTTTGTTTTTCTTGATTCATTCTTGACGGATAAGGGATATGAGGATAACGAGGATCCCTTTGGTGAATCACAAAGTTTCTTTGAGAAGGAGGTTTAGAGCCTTTTTTGGACGAGAGGAGGTGGGGACCTTAATAGGTATACTTACCAATGTTTAGGGTCCGTTAAAAGGTATCCTTACAAGTTCTTCCTCCTCTGGATTTAATGAATGGGGAGGCATAAGAAACGGTAGGTCCTTTAATGAACAAGCCACTTCGGTGGTAATGGCTTTCAATTCACCCTTCGGGTTAGCAACGGTGTTGCTAGGGAGAGATCCCGAACCCGAAGTAGAAGCGGTGTTCATTTGGAAAAAGCTAGCCATCATTTTCTTAAGCTCGTTTGTTTGATTTGACATTGAAGCTTGAATCGAAGATTGCATTTCATTCCTTAACTCATTTTTCACATTATTAATTTGAGCTTGCATGTCTTTCATATTAACATAATTCATTTTCTTAATTTTCTCCAACTCACTTAAAGGAACACTTTGATTTTGTTGAATTGGGGCTTGATAATTTGCATTTTGATTGAAATTGTTTCCTCGGTTATATCCTTGAGGTTGGCTAAAACGGTTTTGATTATTTTTCCCATTTTGTTGAACAAAACCCGGTGGTCTTGTTTGATTAACCACACTTGGAGGACGATAACCGGAATTACCCTGATTGTAGTTACCCATGGCTGCTGCAACGTATCCTTGAATATTATCCCGATACTCAGGGAAAGTGTTGCCATCGACGGCGAGACATTGATAATAAGGATGAGGACCACCGTAAGTAACACAAATCTCCTCAACGGCTTTTACGGAAGCTGGAGGTGGGGTTGCTTGAAATTGTTTAAGAATAGCCGTCATAGCGGTAGTCACAGCACTCGTCTGCTGATTTACTGCATGAGTAAGTTTGGTTGTATCGGAAGAAGAAGATTTACCATCACTTGATTTCACTTGAGAAACAACCGATTTGTTTCGTGAATTACGGACCTTGGATTTGTTTTCGATAATCGTCAACACATCTTGAGTACTTCTTTCTAAGAGATTGCCACCGGTGGCAGAATTCAAGGAATCTTGATCGGCCAGGTTCAAGGCATTGTAGAAAGTATCAAGTTGGTGCAATTCTGTGAAACCATGATGAGGACAAGCACGAAGGAGATCTTTGTATCGGTCCCATGCCTCATGAAACGATTCATCAAAGGAAAAAGCATAAGCTTAATCGCTGAATTAGGCACATCCTTGTATTTGATTGTGGAGGTTATTTTGTTGAACCAACGGATGTGGTCATGAGGATTGTCTTTCTCAAGTCCGAATAATTGGTCCGAAGTCATCATATTAATGAGACTATGCTTGGCTCGCATGATCAGCAATAATTGGTGGAACCACGATTGCCTCCACTAACCTCGGTGGGTGCAGGAGAATTCCGACTAGTACGTTGATCGGCAATCGTAACTACCGAGGTGATTCTTCAAGAGTGAACGGTTCAACTCTTTGATTAGGAACGTCTACGGTTACGACGTTTCGGGTTTGAAGTGGTTGGATTAGAAGAAGAATTACCAACGAGATTAGAAGAAGAACGAGTGCGCATGCACTAAAAAGATTAAAAGAAAAATATTTTTGGTTTTTCAATTTATTTCACAATTTATTTTAATGGACAAAACGAGATCGAATAACTTAAACCAATAATCGACAAGCTTCACGGTAGCTCTTTAAAAGAAAAACGCACAAAGGAGCGGAGGAGTAGGAAAGCGCGAAGCTATTAAAAACCTTTCTCCTTTAGGGTCGTAGTTCCTCGGAACAACCCTCCTTATACCCCTCTTAGAGTTTGTTAAACTTTTAAAGGTGAGCCGTACGTCGCTAGTGACACAAAGGCAAGTTTTGAATCTTTTGTTCGGGAACTTATTATGATAATGCTCAAGATGCAAGCATTATATTGATGATGATTTTTATTTCTTGATTAAGGACAATTTTTTTATGTTTTTGATTTTTCTTGATTTTTTTTATCTTATACTAATACTAATAAAAGAAAATGAAAAATATTTTTGGGTTTTTTATATTTTTAATAAAGAAAATATTCACAAACGGGAATAATAACTTCACAAGGGAAGGGTCTTCAAAAACTAATCTTCAAACGAAACGATAATCGATTACACCTCCCCGGCAACGGCGCCAAAAATTGATCTCACCCTTTTTGTATAAATATAAATATAAATAAATATATAAATATAAATACGTAAGGATAAAAATCAATAGTAAGTATTCCAAGAGGCTTTTAAAAGATTCGCTTTTATCCAAAGCACAATCCCTCAAAACCTACCCGAAGTCGTAATCCCGTCGAGGTGCAAATTGAAAATCAAAGACGTTTGTGATCGCGCGTTTGAATGGGATTAAGAAGATTTTTGGTTTTGGAAACTAATTCTACAATTAAAATACAAAAACGAATAAGGTAAACCTAAAAACGAAAGCTAGAAAGGGATTAAACTTAAAAACGAGGACGAAAACGTAAAAACGCGACTTAAAAAAACTAAATTATCAAAATTAAAACCCTAAAATGATTTGTTAAGCTTTTCTAATCCTAAATGACTAAACTAAAAGGAAAATTAAAGAAAATACTAAAACTAAAACTTTTAAAGTGAAAAAACGAAGAAAACGAGAAAGGGGTTCGAAACTCGTTCTTTAAAAACTCAAATTTTGCAAAAATAACCCTACGAAAACAAATTTAATTTTCCTAGGTTCTATTTGATAAAAGAAAATTTTGAAAAAAAGAATTTTATTTTTTTGACTTTTTAATAATTTTTTATGAATTAAAAACAGTTTTATAAAGAAAAATTAATTAAAAATAGTAAATGATTTTGGAAAATTATGAAAAAAATGCATAAAGGTAGATTAAGCTATGCTAAATTTGGGAAAAATAAAAGCTGGAAAAGAGTGCTTATAAATAAGCCAGAAATAAGCAAAAATGTGCTTATAGGCAAAACTGCTAAAACAAGGTTAAAAGAATTAAGTGTGCAAAGAATTTCAGAAAAGTCCCAAGGGCACTGTGTGTAGTAGAGAGTGGTGTTGAGGTGCTTGTGTGTGAAGGGGGAGGTCTGGGGTTCGAGCCTGTGCCTCTCCTTTTTGTAAAACTTTTTTTTCTTTTTTTAAAAAAAAACTTATAAAACTAGAGAAAATAAGCAATATTAAAAAAGGGACTTTTAATAAATCCAAAAAATAAGCTGGATATAAGCTAATAAAAAGCTGGCAGTTCACTTTTTACACTAAGTCTTAAAAGGCTTAACTGCTAAGCTATTCTAGGGCCAAATAAGCACTAAGGGCAAACTAGGCAGTCAAAAAGCTAAGGGACAAGTTTTGGGCTTAATTTTTATACACCAAAAAGGGACATTAAGCTTAATGAGGCATATGGGCTTAACCCCCAGCTTATGGGCTTCCTAGAAAAGCAAAGAACACAAAGATTGAATTAAATATAAGCAAAGAAAAAGGGCTAAAAAGGTAGGTTGTTCACCATCAGCATATGCTGACTTGGTATATTTTCAGCTTTAAAGAGGCTAAGTGCAGCCTCAAAATAAGCAAGCAAATAAGTTCAAAAACAAAATACAAGTTAAAACAGATAAAGTGGGATAAGAAATGAGCTTATGCTCCAAATTTCAAAAACTAAAAGACATTTTTACTATCTGAAGTCTTAAATTAAAAAATAGACTTTAAGAAACAAAAAACGCCTAGAAAAAGTTGACAGATTTTGACTACAAAACTAAAGGCTTGAAAGACACTTAGACCACTTCATTTTGACACTAAAAAGACACACAAAAAAAGACTCAAAACAGTTTTGGCAAGCTAAATCAATTAGGCCCTTATGGCACTGTTGTCACCATAGTGTCAAAGAGCAAAATAGGAAAAACTTTCAAACAACTTAAGAACCCTTAAAACTTGGAAAAACTAATTAAGAATAGCTTAAAAAAGGTTGAACAAGTTGGTCAAGGGGCCCAAATGGGATTTTACCCAGAATTACCCACTTTAACCCACTATGTCAAACACCCTTTTAAGTGGTGAAATCCCTTTTAAAAGTGATTTAGAAGGATTTAAGCAAAGGGCTTTAAGAACATATGGTAACAAACAAATTTTGAACAAAAATAAGCAAAAAGAAGACAGTAATAAGCAATTGAATAAGCAAACAAGTAACAATGCAGATTGAAACAAAAATAGGCAGTTTTCAAGTAAACTTAAATATAAGACAAATAAGCATTAAGGAAGGACAATAAGCATAAAAAGCACATAAATAAGCAAGACAAACAGTAAATAAGCAACCAATAAGCAAATAAATAGTGATAATAAGCAAAATTTTAAAAGAGAAACTTACAAAGGGTCCAAGCTTTTGGTAATAGTATAAGCTCTCAACAGCTTATAAAACAATCCTAAATGCTTCCCAAAAGCTCTAAACCAATGGTCATCCCTTATAAACCATGCTCCAATGATTCTTCACATATTCTTTTTTTTTTGATTTTTTTGACAGAATTTAAATCAAGCTTTTAAATAAGATTTTAAAGACTTAAAAACTTATAATGGAGCTTAAAACAGGTATTTAAACAAGTAAGGTAAATGACAGTATAAATTAAAGAAAGCTTTAAAAATGACAATGATTAAAATGCAAGTATTTTAAATGACAATAAATTAAAGAAAGCTTTAAAAATGACAATGATTAAAATGCAAGTATTTTAAATGACAATAAATTAAATGACAAGAAAATTAAAGTGCAATATATTGAAATAAGACAGTAATAAAATGGTACAAATGATGTTTTACAAGATTTTACCTCTTAACAAAATTCGACCAAGACTAACTAAGTTATTCTAGTCCTATTTATAAGAAGTCTTCCATGCCTTGAGTCTCTCTTGTGTGTTTCTTTGCTGAGGGGGCTTCAAGCATATGTGTTTGTTGTGTGAGTAAGTAGCTCAAAGCAATCTTGGCCCTTGGTTTTTCTTGGTCCAAAAGTCAATCAATCGTGACCCTTCAATTTCTTATCCAATAGGGTTTGTAAGTATTGCCAAGGTGTTCTTGTTGTTCTGTAAGGTGGGGTGAGGGATTGGGATGATTTTGGAGTGATGTGAACATTGTTCAAGGTGGAGGGACAGGGACAGTGAACAGTAGTGGGGGTGTTTTGGCGGGTTGCTTTGTTTTTAGTTTTAAAGCAGGGGAAAGGTTTGGAAAAGTGGCAATAATGGCCCTCCAACGTTATATATCATATTACACTGGTGGTCTATGTAGTGTTTACAATTTTAAGGATGTGGCAGAATTAGTCCCTCTTGGTTATACTTGTAGTTACATGCATGGTCCTTATGGTGTTTAACGAAAGTTAGAGTATGGGTTATAAGGCTTAACAACCGTCAACCACATTGGGCCATATTTGTGTTCATTGGGCCGGCTATGATATAAAAATGGGTTTGGGCTTTTTAAGCTTTAAAAGCTTATAAGTCTTGTAAATAATAGCTTAATGGGCTGCCCCAACCCATTAGATGGGTACGGGTGGCCCATTAAGGTATTTCTTCGTTTTCGGCATTGACTTTTACAATTGACTTTGTCGGGGTTGACTTGACTTTGACTTTTGTTGACTTTGACTTTTCCATGCTCTTCCATTCCGTGCTCGGTTTTGTTGTTTTTGGCTTCGTTTTTCGTCCTTTTGTCGGATATTCGTTTCCTGCACAATATAAATGAAAACATACAAATACAAGGTATTTTTGGGTACGTTTTTTGTCATTTAAGTCCGGTTTTAATGGAAAAGGGTATGCGTATTTAAGCACATACCAAAATCCCCCATACTAAACTATTGCGTGTCCTAACGTAATGCTATAAGTAAGCACTTAGAAAACTAAGAATCTCGATCCCTCTCGACTAATTACCTCGAAAAGTAGCTAAGCGTTCAAGGGGAATGAAAGAATCAAGAGTTTTAAAAAGCCCCGTTTTTACCATTATTAAATACACACTTATTCCTACACATATTTTTGTATTTTTCATTTTCTTATTTTTTTGTGCTCTTTTTTAAGCAACTACTAACTTATTTGACTTTCGTTATTTTATAACTTTTAGGGACCAAAGATGCCATTTCAATCCCTTTAAAATGCCCCACAAAAAAGGGAACTAAATTCTCATTCCAGAACTTTTCACTTATTCCAAACCAAACCTTATAAAGGTAATAATCCGTTAAAATATAGTTTAAGATGCTTAAACACTACTCATATTTTCAACTTGTGAACTTTTCACTCCGACATTATATTATATTAGGTTGAATGAGCCATTTGAATTTCAACCATGGATCAACGTTTTGCAATAATCTATGCTTCACTGTTCCACCCGAGAATAATGAGTTTTGAAGGCGTCCCGAGATCACATCCATGTAGCGAACTTTCGGTCTCTGGCACATCCAACCTTTCGGGCCCCTCTAAAGTGACCAGACTTTTGTCCACCCTCCACAGAGATAGTAGCGGGGACCTCACGGGAACCTTTGGGTTTCTAAAATCTAAGGCTTCCCGTATATTTACATAGCTATTTAGAAAAAATTTAAAATAAAATAGTCCTTAGTTCAAAGCATATTTTAAAATTTAAGAAAGAGAAAAAATGAGATTTTCCCTATATTTATTAATTCACATTTTCTACACTTAATATAATTATTTATTCTTAAGGAAATCCTCGACCTTTTAGAAGGCTGCAACATCGGTTGTGAGCCCGGCCAAGACTGCAACAACTTTTAATTCACAGTCTCGGATTATTTTTTCTTACTATGGGCTTTTTCTTTTTAGAAAGGGCTTTTGCAACATCGGTTGTGAGCCGGCAAGATGCAGCAAACTTTTATCAGCCCACAGTTTATAATTATTACTCATTTTTTTTCATTTTTTCCATTTTTTATTATTTTTTTTTTAACATATAATACCATGATATAGAGAAAATTTCGTTTTAGCAAATTTAAGTATAAATTTGAACTAAAATTATTGATATAGACTATGCTTCAAAAATTGTTTGGATTTAATTTAATTTCAAAAATAGAACACGTATTACTTAGTCGCGTTAGAACGCTTTTGGGTAGAGGGGAAAGCCACAAATTACACACATGAGCTCTTAAGATTTCCAAATAATCCTTGTTTTTTAGCATCCAACTCATAATTAACTCTATCATTTTTCGTTCTTCGCAATCCATGCTTGCGATCCTTAGTCTAAAAGTTAAGGTACAAGCTAAAAGTCAAACACGCTCGATTTCGGATACGTACCAACATTTTACTCTTATCTAACCAACAGGGGGGAAAGTCAAAATTGTGACAACCCAAAACCACTTATTTTATTTTTGAAATTTTTCATTTTTGTTTTAATTTTTGTGTCTGGTTTAAAAAAACACGAGGATTACGCGGGGGAAAAAAACAACGACTTGCAGGCACAATCAAACTCGCGAAGATCCCCAAATACCCCTCATACTAAACTATTGTGTGTCCTCACGCAATGCTACAAGTAAGCACTTAGAAAACTAAGACACTCAATCCCCCTCGACTAATAACCTCAAAAAGTAGCTAAGTGTTCGTCAAGGAGAATTTAAATTAATAGCTTCGAAAAGCCCCGTTTTTACCATTTTAAGTGCACACTTAGTCCAACACATAATTTTTGTTCTTTTCTCATTTTTCTTTTTTTTTTCTTTTTGTAATGACATATTTGACTTTCGTTATTTTTATAACGTTTAGAGATCATAGAACATGATGCCATTTCAATCCTATAAATGCCCCAAAAAGGAATATAATTTTCAATCAGTTCTCGACTTTTCACTTATTCTTAAACCAAACTTAAAACGATAATCAACGTTAAATATAAGTTAGAGATGACTAACACTACTATTAGTTGCAAACTTCGTGAAACTTTTCACTCCCAGCAATTATTATATATTAGGTGAATGTGCCATTTCGAATTTCAACCATGGATCAACGTTTTGCAAAAATCTATGCTTCACGTTCCACCCGAGAATAATGAGTTTGAAGGCGAGATCATCCCATGTAGCGACTTTCGTCTCGGCACATCCCAACCTTGCGGCTAAGTGACCAGGACTTTTGACACCCCCACAGAGACTAGTATCGGGACTCAAGGACCTTTCGGGTTTCAAAAACTCCTTAGGCTTTCCCGGTTATACATAGTTATCTTAGGAAAAAAAACTTAAAATAAAATAGTCTTAGTTCAAAAGCATATTTAAATTTAAGAAAAAGAGATTTTCCCTATATTTATTAACTCACATTTACTACACTTAATATAATTATTCATTCTTAAGGAAATTCTCGACCTTGTTAGAAAAGGCCTGAACATCGGTTGTGAGCCGGCAAGATGCAGCAAACTTTTATCAGTCTCAGATTATTATTCTTACTATGGGCTTTCTTTAGAAGGCTGCAACATCGGTTGTCTGCAACATCGGTTGTGAGCCGGCAAGATGCAGCAAACTTTTATCAGCCTACAGTTTATAATTATTACTCATTTTTTTCATTTTTTTAACATATAATACCATGATATAGAGAAAATTTCGTTTTAGCAAATCTAAGTATAAATTTGAACTAAAATTATTGATATAGACTATGCTTCAAAAATTGTTGATTTAAGTTTAATTTTCAAAAATAGCACGTATTATTAGTCCGGTTAGAAGATTATGGGAGAAAAAGCCACAAATTACACACAATGAGCCTCTAAGATTTCAAAATGAATCCTGTTTAGCATCCCAACTCATACTTAACTTATCAATTTTTCGTTCTTGCAATCCGCGTACGCTTAGTCTTAAAAGTTAAGGGAACAGCTTAGCAGGTCAACACGCTCGATACGAGTCAAAAATTTTACTCTTTTCTACCCGCTAGGGAAAGTCAAAATTGTGACAAAACATTTATTTTATTTTTGAATTTTTTTGAAAATTTTTCATTTTTTTGAAATTTTGGTGGTAAAAATGAGATTTCGCGAAAACAACCACTGCAGGCACAATCAAATCGAAGATCCCCCCATACTAGAGTTAAACATTGTCCTTAATGTTTTAAGAAGGGTCTCTACATTGATCCTAAGCCGTTTTATGAGGTATGCTTAACAGATAAACGTTAGGTAGATAAGATTTGGATATCGGCATTCCAAATGAAGATTTTGAGGGATGGTGAATCTCTTTGTGATCGAAAGGAACAATAACCTGCGAGCACGAGAGGCTTCAAAAATCCTGGAATTCCTGGACAATACAACACAAAACACAAAACAAGGAAAAAGGGAAAAAAGGCGAGCCTCTCACCAACATAACAAAAACACTTTTTCATTATACCATTACTACTACAACTATTATACTAGGATTAGCTATGGGTTGCCACCCACGTAAGCGCTTTGTTTTAAGGTCACTTCTTAGCTTTGACCCAATTCCCCCATACTGAGTTGGTCAAGGGGGATAGAAATGGACGACACGGAAACATCCAAGACAAGGTTTGTCCTCTCCTTAAGAGAGCTCAAAGGAAAAATCTCCATCGGGCTTTAAGAATTTTAATGAACTTTGAAAGCTTTAGGCCGGATGAGGGTTAGTTTCGAAGAGCGAAGAGTAAGTACTGAAACTCTTTTAGAAGTTAGAATCTCGGGTGGGTTTTTTAAAAAATCCTTTTCCTTCATTTTCGGACAAAAAAACGAGAGGCGTATGTAAAGCTCCGAGCCCGGGAATTTTTTGTGGAAAGAAAGTTCTCATTAAAAGAGGAGGAAATTAAATCCTCAAGAAATAAAGAAGCAAATTAGTGGTCTTCTTTACATTCTTTTCCGAGGTGTTGCACAGCTTGTGACTTCAAGAGGTTTTCATGAATGAGGTATACACGGATTAAAAATACCTTGTCCTCGTGTTGGTGAGAAAAAGCATCAACCTCGAAAAAAATCCTCATAGGAAAACCGAGTCACATCTACGGGAAATGGATAGGAAAAACTCACTTGGGATCCAGGAAGATCAAGTTCCCCCCCCCATCAATCTAGATTTTAGAATCTTTGATTTTTCTCTTCCTTTGAAGTCAAATGGATCATCATAAGTATCAATGTATTGGTTTCAAGATCCAAAAAAGGTTCTTCATCATTCATAATCTCCCCATAATGGTTGGGGATGAGTAATCTAAGTGCATGTTCATCGGTGGTGTACATCTCAAGAAATAGGTATCAACGAGATTGCCATCAAGAGAATTTTCATCAACCAAATCTTCAGAGAATAGAATCAATTCCTTGATAGGACATGGTTAAGCAAATACTTAATTCTCGTAGATCAGATTCGGCTATCAAAGGGGAAGATCTTCATATACCAGTGGAAATGTGATATGAGAGAGTTCATCGTGCGAACTCCTCAAGAAAATAGTCGATAATCTCATACAATGTAGAGGACTCAGGTGAAGAAGATCGTGGTGAATGGCCACTTAAGGAATTATGGAAAAGGAGGGAGAAGCCATGAGGCATTTACTATTTCCTGGTGAAATGAACCACTTACGAGAATAAGCTTCGAATTCTCCCAACTTACTCAGTCTTTCTTCGACGGGTAGATAAGTGTCGGGGAAGAAGAAGAAGACTTGGTCTCGGGTTCCAAAATCGGAGTGGGATTGCCACTTGATAGATTGATAACTTCCGGTGAAGTTAAGTCGTATGAGAACGTGACGGTATCGACGAAGAAGGAGAAGAAGTGGGGGAGATTGCCACCTTGATGATTTGTTTGCGAACAAATCTTTCACGAATATTCCTCATGTGAACACATTGTAGACATCTATCATGTTGAGTGATTCTTGTGATGATGGTTCGTTTTGATAGCTTGAGATTTAGTGTCTTTTTCTCCATGTTCAAGAAATTAGTCTATTCATTACCGTCTCGGAGAATCTTTTCTTCTCCGTGAACGTCAATCAAGCACGAGCGGTCCGCTAAGAAAGGTCCTTTCCCCAAGATGAGGGGGACACGGGGATCGCTTTCATAATCAACGATTGACACAAACATCAACCTCGGGAATGTGAAAACTTTCAACCAGAACTAAGACATTCTCTTGCAATTCCTTTTTTAGGAGTGCAAAATATCACGGTTAGCCCAAGTTCCATGAAGTCATTTAGGTGTGGGACAAATCAAGGTCGGCGGGTTTAAACCTAACTTTTTCCAAACGAGAGTGGCATCCAAGTTTTATGCTTAAAGCCCTACGATAGGCTAGGGCTTCGCACTTGAGCTCACATAAAAAACCAACCACTGGAATGAGGAATTTCCCAGGGTCACCTTATAGCTTTTCGGGAGGAAGCTTCGTAAGGATACCGACTTGAGCAATTTTTCATTTAAGGGGTTAGTGTTTGCCACTTCAATAAGTTTCTCCTTGTTGGAAAAAGGAGAGACTTAAGCATCTTCTGATATTTTGGGATTAAAATCAATGCATCGGCAAGAGAGATATTGATGTGAAGTTGTTTAAACATTTGCCAAAATTTGTGTATTTGGACTTCATCTTTTTCTTTTTGCTTTTCTTGATTCATTCTTGATGGATAAGGAATATGAGGATAACGAGGATCCCTTTGGTAAATCACAAAGTTTCTTTGAGAAGGAGGTTTAGCTTTTTGGACTTGAGGAGGTTGGACCTTAATGGTAACTCACATGTTCCGGGTCGTTGTTTTATAATCTTCTCTACACGTTCATCCTCCTCCGGATTTATGAATGGAGGGGGCATAAGAACGGTAGGTCCATCAAGAACAAGACCACTTCGAGTGGTAATGGATTTCAATTCACCCTTCGAGTTAGCAACGATGTTCTGTAGGGAAGATGAAGATCCCGAACCCGAGAGGTAGAAGCGGTGTTCATTTGGGAAAAAAACTAGCCATTTCATGTTCTTTAGCTCGTTAGTTTGTATTTGGACCATTGAAGCTTTGAATTGAAGATTGGCATTTCATTCCTAAACTACATTTTTACTTTATTAATGTGAGCTTGCATGGCTTTATATTAATTCATTTTATTTCTTAAATTTCTCCAATTCACTTAATGGAACACTTTGGTTTTGTTAAGCTGGAGCTTGATAAGTTGGACTTTGATTGAAATTGTTTCCTCGGTTATATCCTTGAGGTTGGCTAAAACGGTTTTGGTTCTTGTTTGATTAGCCACACCTAGAGGACGATAACCGGCATTACCCTGATTGTAGTTACTTTTCTATTTAGAAAAGAGTTAGTTGTTAAAAATAATATCTTTTTTTCCTTTTCCAAAACTCTCCCATCTCTCTCTCTTCTTTCTCTCTCTACAAAACAACTCAACTCACTCTCTTTATCTCTTTTCTAGTTCGATTCGTGGTTCGTTATATGAAGTAAAGTGTGATAAGGGATCCTACAACATCACTAATCTAAATTACACTAATCCTAAGGGTTAGATTAATCTAATGTTAAAAACCAAAATATCAAATAAAAATTAAGATTAAAATTTCACTCCCCGGGAACGGCGCTAAAAAACTTGATGTGTCGCTGTGTGGTTGTAATTTATGTTTCAAATTTTAAATTTTTATTTTGCCGACTTAACCAAAAATAACACTTTAAGGGGCAGTGTACCCGGTTATATGGCAGTTTCGTGGTAAGTAGGGTGTCGATCACTAAGAGCGAGAAACAATCTTTCAATTTATTAATATTTTGGTTATCTAAACTAAGTTAATTCTATTCTATGTTAAACCTATGCTAAACCTATGTTAATCCTAAATCTAACGGATAAGGGGGTTTTCAGCCTAAGAGACTGGCACGGGTTTTGTGGTGACTAAAATCAACTTAAGACACTAAAACATAAGCGAGTGACATAAGATAAAAGAGCTGTCTAGCCAAATATAAGAAAAGTGTATTAACCATTCAATCAGAACGTTGGTTTGTTTATTTAGTCCAATGATTACTTATCTCGAGGCGGCATATCATTCTTAAGACTTAGGCGATACATCTTCCTAAGACCTGGAAACGAAGAATTCTGTCACAATTAAACGTATCCGCAAAAATCATCCTTATTTGCTGATTATAATATATCTTATGGATTAAAGCACTTGTGATCTTGTTAAACCCTAGCTCGTAGAGACTTTACCCACTGACTGCTTAAAGACAATTCATACACTAGTAGTCCACAAACCAAGTCTTTACCAATTAGTTGAGAACGTACTCGTTGATCCCAAGGGTCACCTGCCGGTCCAACTAAGCTCATAATCTAAGGGCAAAGATAGGTTATTATTCGTGATCCTATTGGTCTAGATGTATAAATCACTATATGGAGAGCCATCTCGGCATCTAGATTACTTGGTCCGTATAACTAGATCCAGTTGAATGATAGGTCGCATACAAAAGCATGTAAACAAGTATAAATTGATAAACATAAACAAGTAATCAATGATAAATTAAGAAATCGAGATAAACAAACCAAACATTCAGATCTTCATAATAACGGCTAATACCTGAAGGTATTAGCCTTCAAACGTCATAATCAATACAAAAGTAATAATTTAGCCAAGGTAAACTAACTGAGTTAACGAATGATACCAAAAACTGAACGATTACAAGAGTATAGGAGATTACAAGTTGTTTTCTATGGAATTAATTACGTTGCAAGACCTCTTCTGCTCTTCTTCTCTTCTGAAAATTGACTTTTATGGTTTAGGTATCAAAAATATGATTTAGCACACTGAAAACCCGTTTTTAGGTTTTCTATTTATAAGATCTAGAATTTGGTCGATACGGCGTATTAACTGAGGTTAATACGGCGTATACAGGGTTTCTTGGAGTAGGGACCACGTTTGATATCTTCCAGAATATTTTATTTCCATAACTTGAATACGGCGTATTGGTCTTCTCTGGATACGGCATATTGATCCTTGATCCTTTGTGGTCTTTAGTGAAGTGTAGACACAAATACACCGTATCTTCCTTGATGGATACGGCGTATTGGATGTCAGAACAGTAATCTTTAAATGTCTTCGTTTAAGTTCTAGAATGCGTGTGATCTCAAACTTTTTGTATAACTATAAATATAAATAAATATATAAATACGTAAGGATAAAAATCAAATAGTAAGTATTCCAAGAGGCTTTTAAAAGATTCACTTTTATCCAAAGCACAATCCCTCAAAACCTACTCGAAGTCGTAATCCCGTCGAGGTGCAAATTGAAAATCAAAAACGTTTGTGATCGCGCGTTTGAATGGGATTAAGAAGATTTTTGGTTTTGGAAACTAATTCTACAATTAAAATACAAAAACGAAAAAGGTAAACCTAAAAACGAAAGCTAGAAAGGGATTAAACTTAAAAACGAGGACTGAAACGTAAAAACGCGACTTAAAAAAACTAAATTATCAAAATTAAAACCCTAAAATGATTTGTTAAGATTTTCTAATCCTAAATGACTAAACTACAAGGAAAATTAAAGAAAATACTAAAAGGAATACTTTTAAAGTGAAAAAACGAAGAAAACGAGAAAGGGGTTCGAAACCCGTTCTATAAAAACTCAAATTTTGCAAAAATAACCCTACGAAAGCAAATTTAATTTTCCTAGGTTCTATTTGATAAAAGAAAATTTTGAAAAAAAGAATTTTATTTTTTTGACTTTTTAATAATTTTTTATGAATTAAAAACAGTTTTATAAAGAAAAATTAATTAAAAATAGTAAATGATTTTGGAAAATTATGAAAAAAATGCAAAAAGGTAGATTAAGCTATGCTAAATTTAGGAAAAATAAAAGCTGGAAAAGAGTGCTTATAAATAAGCCAGAAATAAGCAAAAATGTGCTTATAGGCAAAACTGCTAAAACAAGGTTAAAAGAATTAAATGTGCAAAGAATTTCAGAAAAGTCCCAAGGGCGATGTGTGTAGTAGAGAGTGGTGTTGAGGTGCTTGTGTGTGAATGGGGAGGTCTGGGGTTCGAGCCTGTGCCTCTCCTTTTTGTAAAACTTTTTTTTCTTTTTTTAAAAAAAAACTTATAAAACTAGAGAAAATAAGCAATATTAAAAAAGGGACTTTTAATAAATCCGAAAAATAAGCTGGATATAAGCTAATAAAAAGCTGGCAGTTCACTTTTTACACTAAGTCTTAAAAGGCTTAACTGCTAAGCTATTCTAGGGCCAAATAAGCAAGTGAAAAAGCAAATTAAACTAATGCAAATCCTACCCTACTCCTAATAAGCAAATATAAGGAAAATGAGCAAGAGTAAATAAGCAGAAAAGCAAATATGGCAAATAAGCACTAAGGGCAAACTAGGCAGTCAAACAGCTAGGGGACAAGTTTTGGGCTTAATTTTTAAGCACCAAAAAGGGACATTAAGCTTAATGAGGCATATGGGCTTAACCCCTGGCTTATGGGCTTCCTAGAAAAGCAAAGAACACAAAGATTGAATTAAAGATAAGCAAAGAAAAAGGGCTAAAAAGGTAGGCTGTTCACCATCAGCATATGCTGACTTGGTATATTTTCAGCTTTAAAGAGGCTAAGTGCAGCCTCAAAATAAGCAAGCAAATAAGTTCAAAAACAAAATACAAGTTAAAACAGATAAAGTAGGACAAGAAATGAGCTTGTGCTCCAAATTTAAAAAACTAAAAGACATTTTTACTATCTGAAGTCTTAAATTGAAAAATAGACTTTAAGAAACAAAAAATGCCTAGAAAAAGTTGACAGATTTTGACTACAAAACTAAAGGCTTGAAAGACACTTAGACTACTTCATTTTGACACTAAAAAGACACAAAAAAACAAGACTCAAAACAGTTTTGGCAAGCTAAATCAATTAGGCCCTTATGGCACTGTTGTCACCACAGTGTCAAAGAGAAAAATAGGAAAAACTTTCAAACAACTTAAGAACCCTCAAAACTTGGAAAAACTAATTAAGAATAGCTTAAAAAAGGTTGAACAAGTTGGTCAAGGGGCCCAAATGGGTTTTTACCCAGAATTACCCACTTTAACCCACTATGCCAAACACCCCTTTAAGTGGCGAAATCCCTTTTAAAAGTGATTTAGAAGGATTTAAGCAAAGGGCTTTATGAACAGATGGTAACAAACAAATTTTGAACAAAAATAAGCAAAAAGAAGACAGTAATAAGCAATTGAATAAGCAAACATGTAACAATGTAGATAGAAACAAAAATAGGCAGTTTTCAAGTAAACTTAAATATAAGACAAATAAGCATTAAGGAAGGACAATAAGCATAAAAAGCACATAAATAAGCAAGACAAATAGGAAATAAGCAACCAATAAGCAAATGAATAGTGATAATAAGCAAGATTTTAAAATAGAAACTTACAAAGGGTCCAAGCTTTTGGTAATAGTATAAGCTCTCAACAGCTTATAAAACAATCCTAAATGCTTCCCAAAAGCTCTAAACCTATGGTCATCCCTTATAAACCATGCTCCAATAATTCTTCACATATTCTTTTTTTTTTTGATTTTTTTGACAGAATTTAAATCAAGCTTTCAAATAAGATTTTAAAGACTTAAAAACTTATAATGGAGCTTAAAACAGGTATTTAAACAACAAGGTAAATGACAGTAAATTAAAGAAAGCTTTAAAAATGATAATGATTAAAATGCGAGTATTTTAAATGATAAGAAATTAAATGACAAGAAAGTTAAAGTGCAATATATTGAAATAAGACAGTAATAAAATGGTACAAATGATGTTTTATAAGCTTTTGACTCTTAACAAAATTCGACCAAGACTAACTAAGCTATTCTAGTCCTATTTATAAGAAGTCTTCTATGCCTTGAGTCTCTCTTGTGTGTTTCTTTGCTGAGGGGCTTCAAGCATATGTGTTTGTTGTGTGAGTAAGTAGCTCAAAGTAATCTTGGCCCTTGATTTTTCTTGGTCCCAAAGTCAATCAATCGTGACCCTTTAATTTCTTGTCCAATAGGGTTTGTAAGGATTGCCAAGGTGTTTTGTTGTTCTGTTAGGTGGGGTGAGGGATTGTGATGGTATTGTTGGGAGTGAATAGTGTACGAGGTTGGAAAGGGATGGGTGAACAGGGGGTGATAGGCGGGAAAATGGGTTTTGAGGTTTACAAGTAAGACTTTTTTTGGTTATGAAATGAATAGTCCTTAAACTGATTGGCTATTTTACTCCATTCGTCCTTATGGTGAATAAAAAGGTTTAGGGATGTGGCCAAATCTGTCTGAAGGGTGATTTAATATGTTGCAAACCACGGTCCTTTGTGGGACTAACACTGTGAAAGGGTCTAAGGGTTGAATTGGCAACAGGTTTAAAATAGGGACTTGGGCCAGTATTTGAGTTTTAGGCCTGTTTAACTTTAAAAGGGAAATTGGGCTTTTAGAGTTTAATTTAATAAGGGTTATTAGGCTATCGGTCTTCATATAATCTACTATTGGGCTGACCCGAACCCATTTAGATGGGTTGGGTGGGCCCATTAAGTATTATTGGCTACGGCTTTGACGTTGACTTTTCCGGGGTTGACTTTGACTTGGATTTTTGTTGACTTTGGCATTGGATTTGACTTTGTCTTTTATGCTTTTCCAATTCTGTGCTCGGTTTCTCCGTTTTTTTGCTGATTTTTGTCCTTTTCTCGGGCTTATCATTTCAAGTGCACAATATAACTGAAAACATACAAATACAAAGTATTTTTGGTACGTTTTTTGCTCTTTTAAGTTCGATTTAATGGAAAAAAGGGTATGTGTAATTAAGCCCATAAATGCGCCATTTTTTGCTAATAAATGATGGTGTCATTTTATTTACACTTTTTAAGGGGGCCCCCCCCCCCCCCCCGGGGTCGTTTAACCCCATAAATCATGCATTTAGGCCTAATTAAAATAGGTACTTAATCGTTACTTCTTCAGGTATTTAGTTTGTGGAAATACACATGACTTGGGCTCATTTGTGAGAAGAAGAGAAAACACGGACAAGACTAAGAACTACACAACATCATCTCAGGAATTTCTACTCAGAAGCGGGAGGGATTAGCGACGGGACGTACAGATTTCACGTGACGCCTGTCACAAAAACCATCTCAGACGGCGTCACCAAGATCTCTAGTCGGCGTCTCAAATTGTACGACCCAGCCTATTATCTAAAGTATTTATTCATGACGGCGTTCACGATTAACACGCGACGCCGTACAACGATTTTTCCTTTATATCCAAATCCGTTTTAGGGTTTTAGAGTGTAACTTTGATGTAAAGAAAGGTTGAACCCTAGTTCGTTTATAGCTGCTAGGGAACGATTCTTAGGGCTTCAAACCCTATTGTACTTTCTTATTTATGTATTAATCAAGTAAGACTATCTTAATCATTTAATATGTCTTGTTGTGTGTTTCTTATTGTTCTTACTTTATCTGTTTAAACATGATTGGCTAAACCTTCTATTATGTTTTAATTATGCTTGTATGAAAACCTAGGATGTAGATCTTAGTGGTGTTGCTTCGTGTGTATAAATATGCATGTTAGGTCTTAGAAAACCAGCTTTTGTCTGTATCGCTATTGATATGTTAGGAAAACATTGATTGTGTTAAAAGGATACCATAGGGTAACAGGCTTCATATTACCTTGCCCTTATATGATTGATCCATCTTAATATATTTCAAATGCATTTAATATACTCTTTGGGGCCTTGTAATGTCTTCATACTACATTACTGTGCGTTGCCTTAACGGAATATTAATAGAATACGGGTTCGTTGTAATTTCGTTTATGGACTTAGGAAGATTAAATTACAAGATCAATCACTAAGTATGTCAAAGCCAAACAACACTAGGAGAAGCAATCTAGGGAGTAATAATGTTTAAATTAACCAATCTTTTATTATTAAATAAACACAATCTTTTATTATATTGTTATCACCAGTAGCTTAGTTTATTATTTAGTTTAATAGGTAAAACCAACCAATCTCTCAAACATATGATTTACCTGCTTTCTTATAAACATAAAAATACAAAAAGAATCTTCTCCCAACCCTTAGAATTATGTTAGGCCGTGATCAAGCCTTCCCAACCTGTTCCCCTAGAGAACGATAACAGCCCCCGAGTCTTGCCTATACTACATTACAACGGTTAGGTATACTGCCTAGGGAGTTGTAAAACTTCTTATAGAAGTCCCTTACGACAACCGCAACAAGTTTTTGGCGTCGATGCGTGGGGAATAGTTAGGTTTTGATCATAGTTTAGCTTAGTTCTACTTTCTTGAATCCTTTCAAGTAAGATTTAATTTCTGCATATTAGCTTTCTCGTAGTCTATCTTTTCTTTGTGTTATCTGTCTTGTAAATCTGTCACCATGACGCGTAATACTGTTAAGAGGTTAACAAAACCTCTCGACGAACCTGAAAGAGAATTCCAAAGGCTTAGGAAAGTCGCCATGCGTTCACATCAAAACGAATCTCTTGCTATAGCCGGAAGAAACCACTTTGATGATGAAGCATCCTCTTCCAACAACACTAGAGCCAAACTGCTAACGCCTCCTAAAACCTTACACGAACATTCTCGTCCTAATTCCTCTGGTTTCCAAAATCTAATCATCTTTCCAACCGAACAAACGGGAAGAATCGTCGACTCACACGACATCTGGTTTATTCAAAGCATGTGCACATTCTAAGGACTGAAAAACAAGGACCCTCTCCGTCATGTTAAGCACTACTTAAGTATCATCGACAACATACAAGCTGACGGAGCAACAAGGGATACATCTAGGTTAATATTCTTCCACTTCTCCCTCAAAGGAAAAGTGGCAGAATGGCTTGACAGAATACCTCTCACTCAAATCATGACGTGGGATCAGCTCATGTCACGATTCCTTAACCATTTATTTCCAGTAGGACGTACCTCGACCCTTAGAGATTTAATCCTCTGATTCAAACAAGGGGACGATGAACCCATCAAAAGTGCCTGGATCCGTTTCCAGGACTTAATCAAACAGGTTCCTCATCATGAGATACAAAAATGGCTTCTGGTTCAAATCTTTTACGACAACATATCTCGGATTGACCGCAAGAAGGTCGATCAATTCACCCAGTTCCACTTCAAATCTCGTACTGAAGAAGAAGGATGGAATCGAATAGGAGAATACGTCCAGTACCAAGACGATATGTAGGACGAACCATCACCATCTATAAATGTCTCTTCCATTTTAGAAGCAATGCAACCTACACTCAGGGGGAGTTTAAAAAGGGCCTATAATCAAATCTCTTTCTTCGAAACACCTACTCGAGAGGTTGGGCTTAAAAACCCCTACCTGATTTACAGTTACTGTGGAGGATCCTATGAGGCTGATGAATATGAGTAGAACAACCCGTCCGAGCAGGTATGCTTGTCTGGAGGAGACATCTACAATGATCCTTCCCTTCTAAGGTTCTATCAGAATGACGATACCTCATTATGGGGGAACAAAAAACGTAAGGAAAAGGGAGAGGATGGCCCTGAACGGATTATTAGAAGTAAGTTTGAAGACGAGCTCGCCAACTTCATGCTCAAAAATAAATCTCATGCAAAAAGGATAGGAGATATGCTTGTCCAACACTGTAAGGAATTGCGTGAACAATACTCCTAAATTCTCTCAGCAATTAACAAAAGCGAAATTAATGAACTTGAAGCACCAATTTTTGCCATAGTAACGAGATCAAGAATTAGCACACAAGACCCACCTTTTCCAGCCCCGCCACAACCAGCGACTGACAACTTCACCAAGAGGGAAACCGAAAAAGAAGGGCCTGAGGGCGAAGAACCAAGCATTATGCAAGAAACCGCCCCTCGGCCATCCATCCTTTACCAACCTTCCAAAACATTCAATCTACCTTTTCCTTCCAGATTAAAGAAGCAGAAAAAGGATGACGAGGATGAGCGGCTTCTCTCAATCTTTAAGCTAATTCATATCAATCTGCCATTCCGTGAAGCTATGATTCACATGCTAAAGGAAGCCAAAGTTTTGAAAGATCTACTTTGGCATAAGGAGAAACTTGAGAAAGCGGCCTCCTCGGTCAAACTTAGTGGGAGTGTTCTGCTATTATTTAAAGGAGTCTACCCCAAAAGGAAGGAGACCTAGGAAGCTTCACACTGCCATGTCTCATCGGACCCCTGGCAGTAAAGAACGCCCTGGCCAATTTAGGGGCAAGTATAAATCTCATGCCACATTCTCTCTTCTGACGATTAGGGATTTCTAAACTCAAACCAACCAAAATGAGTATTTAGTTGGCTGATTGGTCTATCAAATACCCCATTGAGGTTTGCGAGAATCTATTGATAAAAGTAAGCAAATTCATTTTCCCGGTCAATTTTGTAGTTTTAGAGATGGACGAAGACGAGCTGGTCCCAATCATTTTGGGACGGCCCTTCCTCGTCATGGCAAGAGCTATGATCGACGTACACGAGGGAAAATTGAGTTTAAGGGTTGAAAGTGAAACCATCACCTTCAACATCAGAAAATCTATGAAATCCAAACACTCCCATGACGATTACCTATATTGTGTTGATCACACTGCTAAGCTGGTCCAAGAACAATGGGTCGACACAGTAAATCATGACGGAAAATAGACTGAAGAAGAAGAAGAGGAAGATTCTAACAAAGCACTTGCTATTTCTTTCTACCCTAGGACAGAGCCGGTGGAACCACTCAAATGGAAAGCCTCGAAGAATCAACTAAAACCATCAGGCGTGGAACCACCCAGACTCGAATTGAAGGAATTACCCGAACACCTTGAGTACGCTTTCCTCCAAGAAAACAACCAAATCCTAGTGGTCATCTCATCCGCATTGTCCTTCGACGAAAAAACTAGACTCCTCGAGGTTCTTCGAAATCATAAAGGGGCAATCGCTTGGAGTATCGCGGACATTAAATGGATCGACTCCTCCTTCTGTACTCACAAAATCCTCATGGAAGACGAGTTCAAACCAAGTGTCCAACCTTAAAGACGAGTTAACCCTAACATCAAGGAGGTAGTAAAAAAGGAAGTCATAAAACTCTTTGACGCAGGATTAATCTATCCCATCTCCGACAGTCCTTGGGTAAGCCATGTCTAGGTCGTCCCAAAGAAGGGAGGAATGACCGTAGTAAAGAATGAGAAGGATGAGCTTATCCCGCAATGGATAGTCATCGGATGGCGCGTATGTATCGACTATTATAAATTAAACAACGCAGCCCTGAAAGATCACTTTCCACTTCCGTTCATCGATCAGATACTCGAACGATTGGCTGGGCATGAATACTACTACTTCTTGGACGGGTTTTCTGAATACTTTCAAATCCTTATCGCCCCTAAAGATCAAGAGAAAACCACGTTCACCTGCCCTTACGGGACCTTCGCATATAAATGAATGCCCTTCGGATTATGCAATGCCCCAGCCACTTTTCAACGTTGCATGACAGCAATATTCCATGAGCTAATCGAGGATAGCATAGAAATATTCATCGACGATTTCTCCGTCTTTGGTAATTCTTTCGACCACTGCCTCAAAAACCTAAAGAAGATGCTAAAAAGGTGCGAAGAAACCAACCTTGTATTGAATTAGGAATAATGTCACTTCATGGTAAAGGAAGGAATCGTCTTAGGCCATAAGATCTCGGGTGCTGGGATTAAGGTCGATAAAGCAAAAATTGAGGCAATTTCCAAACTACCATATCCGACGAATGTGAAAGCCATTCGAAGCTTTCTAGGACACGCTAGTTTCTATAGAAGATTCATAAAAGATTTCTCACAAATCGCACGCCCAATGACCCAACTCCTAGTTAAAGATGCACCATTCAACTTCTTTGAAGAATGCATCCAAGCATTCGACATATTAAAACGTGAACTAACGTAGGCACCAATCATGATCAAGCCAGATTGGTCATTACCATTCAAAATCATGTGCGACGCAAGTGATTATGCTGTCGGGGTAGTACTAGGACAAAGGATCGACAAACATTTTAAGCCCATACACTACGCAAGCAAAACAATAAACGAAGCACAAGAAAACTATACAAGTACCGAAAAGGAGCTTCTAGTTGTTGTCTTTACATTCGACAAATTCCATCAATACCTGGTCTTATCCAAGACCTTCGTTTTCACGGATCATTTTGCCCTGTGATATCTATTCACAAAACAAGATGCAAAACTACACCTAATTAGATGGATCTTGCTGCTCCAGGAATTCAATATCAAAATCCGTGATAAGAAATGTGCTAAAAATCTAGCAGCTGATCATCTCTCCCAACTCGAAATTCCCGACCTTGGGAAGCTAACCAGGGCTGAGATAAGGGACTTATTTCCTGAAGAGCGATTGATGGAAATCTTCGACAAGAATGACGAATCGTGGTATGCCGACTATGCTAACTATTTAGCTAGCCGAGTGCTACCCTTCTGATCCACCCGTCAAGAGAAAAAAATTCTTCAGCGACTTGAGGCATTACTTTTGGGATGAGCCTTTCCTATTCAAACAGTGTGCTAACCGAATCATACGAAGATGCGTGGCCAGAGAAGAGGCAACACAAATTCTTCGACAATGTCACAGCGGTCCATCCGAATGACACCATGGCATAGCCACCACAGCAAGAAAAATCTTTGAGGTCGGGTTTTACTGGCCACATATCTTTCGCGATGCACGCAAGTTGGTCCAGGTCTGCGATGCATGTCAGCGAGCAGGAAACATTTCATCAAGGGAGGAAACACCTCAGAAATACATCCAAGTCTGTGAAATATACGATGTGTGGGGGATTGACTTCATGGGACCTTTCCCCTCATCAAACAGAAACAAATATGTCCTGGTAGCTATTGACTACGTATCAAAGTGGGTAGAGGCTCAGGCCTTCCCCACCAATAATGCTCAAAACGTAGTAAACTTCCTCAAGAGACTATTCGCATAATTTAAAATACCAAAGGCCCTTATTAGCGGTAGGGGTACCCATTTCTGTAACCACCAAATGGAGAAGGCAATGAAAAGATATGGAGTGGTTCATCGATTCTCAATCGCGTATCACCCTCAGATGAACGGGCAAGTCAAGAACATGAACCGAGCAATAAAGCGTATTCTTGAAAAAACCATCGGGAACAACAGGATAGACTGGTCATACAAATTAGATGATGCATTATGGGCATTCTGGACAGCTTTTAAAACCCCTTTAGGGACGACCTCGTTTAGGATAATCTACGGCAAGGCATGCCATCGTCTTGTTGAATTGGAACATAAAGCCTATTGGGCCATAAAAAACTACAACATGGACCTTACGAAGGCTGGAGAAAACCGATTCTTACAAATTAATGAGTTGCACGAAATGAGGCTGGACGCCTACGAATCATCCATCTCCTATAAGAAAAGAACAAAAAGGTGGCACGATAAACGAATAAAATTACCAATTAACTATGAAAAAGGCGATAAGGTACTACTCTTCAATTCACGTTTAAGACTATTCCCTAGGAAACTAAAGTCAAGATGGTACGGACCATTTTCAATAAGTAAAGACATGAAAAATAGGGCGATTGAGCTGTACGATGAAGAAGGAAGCGAATTTATCGTAAATAAACAACGGGTGAAGCCGTAACAAAAGAACATATTGGACACAAACAAAGATGATGATGTAACTCTGAAAGATGAAGGAGAAGTCACGTAAAAATGTGTGACTTCGAGTCTAGCTACAAGACTCGTAAAATAAATAAAAGCGCTTCTTGGGAGGAAACTCAATTATTACTTTTATCGCAAATTAGGAGTGTCATGTGTTTTACTCTTTTCATTTTATTCTATCATGTTCGAACTCTATCTTGTAATCATGCTTTGTATTGTTTTTAACCTCGCCTTAATTTCAATCAAACGTATTTTGCAAACAATAAGTGTAGGGGAATCTATTCGGTTTTTGAACCAAGTTCAAGCATGTTAAATAATTTGTTTAGATTAATTCGCGTCAGTTTCGAGTCATATGATTGAATTGCCAAATCTCAGGTTTTATGCAGCTATTTGTACAGGAATTAACTTATGGAATCAAGTGCAGGAAATTTTTCATCAGAAACAAAAATTTTGTTTTCACAGAACGTGGAGACGGCGTCACGATTTACACGCGACGCCGTCACCACGACACCTGTGACAGGGTCAGGATTTTCCTGACGGCGTCAAACGCCCAGGTCCAGAAAACTTAAAGTTTTTAATTATTTTTGAAAATAAAACTTGCATAACATTTTAAAATATGTAATCTTCTGTTATAAACCTGCAAAACCAATAAGTTTGACAATTCTCTCATCCTATCTTTACTGCTTTATCGAGTCAAACCCTAAATTCATATTGTATATTTGTATATCGCACATTTTATGCTTGATGTAGTTGTCTTTATCTTTGATTACAAGTTATATTTGATGAGAAAAAGCTTGGAAGTTCTTAGGAAGTTTCATTGGACAATTCTTAGATGACGATTTAACCAGTTATCGCATGTTTCTTCTCCATTATTGAGCAAACCAGGGGAGTACTAGTTTCTTTTCCTTGTTTTCTTTTCCCTTTATTTGTTTTTACGGGTACTTCTATAGAACATTGGAGACAATGTTCAACTAAAGTGTAGGGAGGAAATAAGCCTTGGAAACTATTCTTTCATTTGCCATTTGCTTTGTCCTTAAAATAATGGGTAATATATCGAAACATAGCATAAGAGGTGATTTTGACCCAAATTTAAAAAAAATTATGACACATACGACGAAAACCAAGTATTAAGAGCGTCTTATGGATAGGAATGTATATTACTAGCACAAAAACCCTCAAATTCCACCCCCAAAATGTGAGGTTCGCCTTTAGATGTTATACCTTTAGCTTGTTCGAGTTAAGGAGTAAGCAATCATGTGTGTCTATTCCGTCGTTACGGATGTGTATGCGTGGTTTTGTCACCTTTTCTAGAGCATTGGTATTGGTTACTTTAGGATTATGAGAGTGTACCGGTAGTATATTAAATTCTAGAACTTGTTTTTGTGATGCATCTCGAGACCGCATAGTATGTGTTAGGATTTGCTTGATAAGAGGCATTAGGATTAACCCATGTTTTAAACCTATAATTGTTATGATGGTCACACCGATCATATAACTATCCTAGACCCTTGCTATGCACTTATTTTTAGTGCAGGATACCCCTAGTACAACCCTTTGAGCCTATCATTTTTCACAGTTCTTGTCATTTTCTAGTTAAGCCGGACTATTATTGAAGAGCATTATCACCTTTAAACCAATCGTTACACCCAAATAGCCTTAGCCCACCTTGTATGTACTCATTTTTAGTACATTATTGTTTTAACCTAAGTTAATTATCTGAGTACACGGTTTCTATGTCCTTATCATTATAAATACTGTTTTGAGACGATTGGGATTCATGGTAGTAATGGGGAAGAAAAGTTAAGTCAATACCCCCATATGTTTGTTAGATGATCTCCATGTTATTTTGATCCACCTCAAATCGGGTCATTAGTTAGATTGTAAATATCGAACATGTGAAAGCTCAAGTGTAAGGGTACGTGTTATAAACCCCAAGTTATGATGTATTATGTTATTTAAAAAATCAAAAAGAAAAAGAAAGAGATTGATGTAGAGTTGTGTAGAGTTTGTATATCTTCGTCTGAGTCTTGGCTTAGCAACCAAACCAAAGTGTATTCGTGTAAATAATTAGCTAACCCTTCCACTTGAAATTCACCCAAATCCACCCAAATGTATCCCATCCATTTCCGTTTCCATTATATGTTATCTTACACCTACACCTCACAACCCTATAAAAGACCTCTTAGATAGTAATGAATAATGTTTGTGCTTAGCAGTGGAGGTTTGATCCTTTACCAAGCCTATGGTAATTTATATGCTATGACAGGTAATGAGTGTTGATTTTCTTTTTTCTCCTTATGTTATAACTTATTATACACCCGAGTGAAAGAGAGTATCCCAAACACTTATGTGAGGTGCTAGTATGTACTTTATGTGCTTTTAATTACGAGGTCTAGAAGGTTGTTTTGTAAAATACTTTTAAAGAGTAGGTAAAATGACCCTCATATTGCTATTGTCTAGGTAGAAAAGCCCATTTACTTGAGGATAAGCAAATCCCAAGTGTAAGGGTATTTGATGAGGTGTCATTTTATACACTTTTCGGAGTCGTTTAACCCCTTAAATCGTGCATTTATGCCCAAAATAGGTACTTAATTGTTCCTTTTTAGGTATTTAGCATTTGGAAGGCATTTGGAGGAAATACACGTGACTTGGACTCATTTGAAGAAGAAACAGACAAGACGACGAACCTACACGAACATCTCTCAAGAATTTCTACTCAGAAGTTGGAGACGGCAGCACAGATTACACGTGACGCCGTCACAACCCATCTCAAGGCGGCGTCACAAGATTTCCATATGGCGTCAGATTGTACGACCCAACCCATTATCTAAAATATTTTATTCATGACGGCGTCACGATTAACACGCGACGCTGTCACAATGATTTTCCTATATATACAAATCCGTTTTTAGGGTTTTAAGTGTGTAACTTTAGAGTAAAAGAAAGGGACGAACCCTAGTTCGTTTAGCAGCTGTTAGGGACGATTTTAGGGCCTCAAAACCCTATTGTACTTCCTTCAATTCATGTTTTAATCAAGTAAGACTATCTTAATCATTCAATATGTCTTGTTGTGTGATTCTTATCTGTTCTTACTTTATCTTTAACATGCTTGGCTAAACCTTCTATTGTGTTTATTTATGATTGTATGAAACCTAGGATGTAGATCTTAGTGGTGTTGCTTCTTGTGATGAATATGCATGTTAGGTCTTAGAAAACTAGCTTTTGTCTGTATCGTTGTTGATATGTCTAGGAAAACATGATTATGTAGAAAGGATACCATCAGGTAACAGTCTTCATACTACCTTGCCCCTTATATGATTGATCCACTCTTAATATATTTCAAATGCATTTAATATACTCTTAGGGGCCTTGTAATAGTCTTCATACTACCTTACTTGTGCGTTGCCTTAACGAAATATTAAATAGACGGCGGGTTCGTGTAATTCGTTCATGACTTAGGAAATAATTACATAGATCATCACAAGTGTGACAAAGCAACAACACTAGGAGAAGCAATCTAGGGAGTAATACATGATTAAATAAACACAATTTTTTATTTTATTGTTATCACCAGTAGCTTTGTTTATTATTTAGTTTAATAGCTAAAACTAACCAATCTCTCAAACATATGATTTACCTGCTTTCTTATAAACATAAAAATACAAAAAGAATCTTCTCTCAACCCTTAGAATTATGTTAGACCGTGATCAAGCCTTCCCAACCTATTCCCTTAAAGAACAATAACAACCCCCGAGTCTTGCCTATACTATACTACAACGGTTAGGTACACTGCCTAGGGAGTTGTAAAACTTCTTGTAGAAGTCCCTTACGGCAACCACAACACTAATCTTCACTAAGTACTCCATAATTACTGCAATTCTCAAATACAAGCGATTAAGTAATAATTCTTTGCAATAATTAAACTAAATGGGTTATTTTCATGGGATAAATGATGTTATAAAAGTAACGTTATTTATGTCATCAGCAACCGTATTTGACAAAATGACATAGACACTTTCGTCCATATATGTTGTTTATCACTAACTCATTCATACAGGTAATCCCGATGGTAGTCGCAGCTGGTTCAAGACAAGTCAAGATTCATAGCCACATGCTCATACTCGACCGACATATGTAAAGACATTATGAAAGCTCAAGTACATGTTTCAAGACTTCCGCTACTCTGATACTGCACGTCCTTCTTGAAGTGAGGAAGTGTTAAAGTTGAAAAACTTCAAGAAAGATGAAAATACAAGCTTTCAAGAACAAGAACAGTATAAGCATGTCGGTCTGAAGGTCACAAGTACATAAGATGGCAAAATATCATAAGATGATGACTAAGAGATTATGTTTAGATGATGATTTCAAGAAGCTCAAAGATCACATACAAGACAAGCCTAAAGGAACAAGCTCAAGCCTAAAGTCTAAAGATCACTACGCATATCACAAGTTGAAAGATAAAGATTCAAGACCACGAGCAAAGACGAAGACATTCATAGAATGTTAGGCTAAAAAAATTTGTAAATTAAAGTGACCTCCCTTAGGGGGAGATTGTTAAAAATTGAGAAAAGACTCGGTCACTCATAGAATACGTAGCTCGTAGGTCTTAGTTAATTTTTGGAACATTAGTAAGCTAGTTAGACCAAAGCCCATGGTAGCTAAGGCCCAACCGGCTATATGTTGTATAAATACTCTCTCTATAGCTTGGAGAGGGTGTTGGTTGGTTTCATTTCTCACACACACTAGTAATCTAATATTCTCTCTTTTCTTTCTCTATCTAGAAACCTTCCTTCTATCCTTTCTCTCTCTAGTTCTTCCTTGATTGGTTAAATGTTTAGATATAACATGGTTTCTACATAAATCGTGCATGTGAAGCAAACATAAAGTACCTTAATAATAATCTCTTCTGCACGCTGACTATGCACGTAAGTAGGCTTATGCTTCATGCAGTCTGACCCTATAACCTGATCCAAAGGAGCTTGGTCATGTATTTAGTTGCAATAAGTCAAATTAAGCGTGGCTATTAATGAAAGAAAATTGGAGTATCATATTTACTGGTGTACATATGTGGGTGGATTACATATGCTTTTTTATCCATTTAAAAAGTCATGTATAAGTGTAGTTATTAAATGTGAATAAGGATCGGTATGTTCTGTAAGTGTGTTTAATATAAGAATGTAAGTTTGTATCATATTTACTGGTAATCTATAGTTACATCACGCAGATTTGTCAATTACATACGTGGTTGGATTACATACACTTTTTATCCATTTAAAAAGACATGTATAAGTGTAGGTTTTAAATGTGAATAAGGAAGCGTAGATATTAAATGTGAATAAGGATCAGTGTAATTGTGTGCTCAATATCACCTATGTTACCAGAGCAAATAAGCAAAGGCACGTATCCTGGAGTATTACACCTCTTTATAGTGATATAGTAATATTAAAGATCACATCTTTTAAGAATAGAAGATCTACCTCGTCAACGAAATCATACAGATTAGCATGACTCTTAAGCTGAAAGAAGATATAGCTTGCATACGTCACCAACATTATACAACTACTGAATCTTGAAAGAGCCAATTGTGACTTCCTGAACTAGACTTCTGTGTGCGTAAAATGAAGTACTACATGAAATATGTCCGTGTGTTAAAACGTTTTCATATTAAACATTAGGAGATGTACGCATGACACACTTTAGGTTGTTCACTTCATAGTAGAAAAACGTAATTGATACCTATGTCTGGCCGGATTCACCATTTCAACAATTTCAAGCTGAAATAATAATTGCATTCCCAAAATCTTCTAAGGCTTTCAAACAACCTTATAAAGGTTGGAAAAAAATATATCAGAAAACGCGAAGTTAGGATAAACAATAGAAGTAAATCCATACCTTCTCATTGATGATTTCCAAGCAAGACACTTTAGGTTTGTTCTACACTAATTGCTCCAAACACGCATTTGTTCTTAAGTGTATGCATAAGCACAAAAAATAAGGAACCTCATACCATGAAGCTATAAATAAACAAATGCAATAGTTGTATGCATACCGAGAAAATCATTCACATAACATTAACAAATAAGGCTTAGATTTATGAATACGGTGGCGCTACCAAACACCCGCCATGGCTGCAATAACACTTTTGTTGCGACCGTCCAGCCAAGATACGGGCCTAGGTAAACTATGCATAGTAAACATAAAGTTATCATCATCGCCTGATAAAAAGAGAAAGTATACATGTCTTTCGCATTAATAAAAAACACATCAAACGCATTGACAATATCATCGACCTGAACCGGTGGCAATCTCTGCCATCCTTCTAATTTCTACAGAGAACAAAGGCCGGCCTAGTATCAATTGTATCCGCGATAGGAATATTTCCAAAGGTAAACCGCTCATCGTCATCCACCAATCAACAACGCTAATCACCATAAATGGCGGCAACGAAGAGATTGGCGGAACAGAGGTCGATTCATCACGCTTACAGGCGGGATTCTTTATTAAGAAAGGGCAAACACCAAATTCTAAGTATCACGATCGATATTACCATCAATCTGAATCCATATTATGTGTGCGGCTGTAGAGGTTGCTGAGGCGAGCGATTCTCGTTCTCTTCCATCCTTCCAGTATCCGCAAAATCGAGTCTAAGATTTTGACCCACAGCTAACTACTTTCCCACTAACAGTGCTTAACCCATAGCTAAACAGAAGGGTCAACCCGACATGGCTGCAAATTTAATTATTTACCCCGTCAAACAAGAGAGAATGGTCAATCCGCCATAGCTGCAAATCCAATTATTTGCCCCGCCAAAATGCGGATAACCTCCCCTCTACACGGATTTTCCAACATTTATCAGAGCCAAACAACACGTTGAACATGCAGTAACTAAATTAAAAAAAAAAGCCTAACCCTAACTAATAGTAGAGATGAAAAAGACTTAAATCAAAAAAAAAATTACTAACCCCAGAAGTAACAACAATCATAACAACCACACAAAAACAAAACTCCCCATCGAATGCAATAACATCTTTCAACAATGAAACCTCACAAGCTGTGACAATCACAATATGTTTGAGAGCACAAAAACAAAAACCCCGTCGAATGCAATCACATCGCTAATCACAATATATTAGAGAGAGAGAGAGAGAGAGAGAGAGAGAGAGAGAGAGA